>KN825100.1:0-32139 GCA_000827395.1 Paxillus rubicundulus Ve08.2h10 | reverse complement strand
GCTGAGTCTGGGCAATCACTGCCCTATTATAGTTTTTCTCACTTGCATCATTGTTCCCATCCCCATCCTCCCCTCCAAATAATCACTCCTTTGAGTACCATTTACCTCCCATTGTCACACAGTTTATACTTATTAATTGATGGTGCAGTGCTTTTTAGATGCCAAGTTTCTCTTTTAACCTGATCCATTTAATGGCATGTCAATAGTATTGATGAGAATCCATGAGCTGTAAGCCCTGGAAACTCAAAACTCATGACATGTATGGCCTTAGTTGCATGGACATGGACAGACATGAAAAACTGCCTTTTCTCACATGAATGCTTATGAAAATTATCTTTAAGTAACAAACATGGGCTTGAAGTTTTATTGATGTGCTGACAGTCCTTCCTTGCCATCTATGCCCAAGGCCTGTTTGGCTCAGAGTCTCCTCAGAAGCCAATGAAGCATGCCTGTGCTCCAATCAAGGAGTTGGTGAAGTGAGTTCATGGCTCTCAAAACCAGTCCAGTGCTCAGGCAGTGGTTCAAATTTCCAAGGCCATTCATTTTGTTGCAGATACCAATCATGGTGGTCCCACAACCCCTGAGTGGGATAAGGTTGCAGTTCACTGCCTTGATGAGGATGATGATCTTTCTAATAGTGATTACATGATACAGTGCAGGGGATTAGCACTCCATACATTTACAAACAGCCTTCATCCACACCTCTATCATTGTACCATATCTTCTCAACATTACCATTTATCCTGTTCACTTTCTGCCCCAATTCCATTCCATTTCCACACTATCCATGCATATCTGTGCACTACCTGTTCCTCATGCATCATGGAACCCATCCTTCATTACAGATATTCAAGTCTACATCCACCTGGATCCATCCCTGGCCATCCCAACCCCCTGAGAAGTCTAGGCTATGGCCCCTTTCATCCATGTATGTACTCATTTCCCTGGACATTATCCATTATCCACTTTCTGTGTTTTCCATCTGCTATGGATGCTTATTTATTATGGTTTGACTTGAATTGATGCTGTCACAATATGCCCAGACTACTACAAATCAGCTAGGAATAGTAAATGGGTATAAGGTAACTCACCTCAGTTGCTGCCTAAGGAGGGCAAAGGATGACTGAGGAATCCAAAGGGAAAAGTAAGTATATGTATGTATTGAAATGGGCAGAGAAGTGCTCACTAGTGACAGGAGATCAGGAATAAATCTAGGAACATAAGGGATATGGAATGGGAGGTAAGCAATATAGGATAAGGACAGGAATACCCCTGGAAGATTGGGAGTGGTAGCCAGACTTGGTAGGATGAAGAGATAAGAGTCCATATGGGTTCCAGACAGCCTCTGGATGAGAACCTTGTGTCTGTATGGACTCCAAGTGATTCTGCATGGAAACTCTGGGTTTCCACAGTGTCATGTCCCGTAACTTTCCCGTCTCATCTGACCTAATTCCAATGTGTTCCAACATTTCCTGACATAGCCTGACAACATCCGTTTTTACTTGGACATATCCTTCTTGTGTTTCCTGTTTCCTGTTCCCCAAGTTCTCAGATTTTCATCTATTAGTAATTACATCTGTCTTATGTCCATTTCTGTTATGTTTCTTCTCTTTGTCATCATTGTTCCTCCTTACTAATTCCACATTCCCATTTGTCATCCACATGCCTTACATTAGTAATTCTGACATAGTTTTCTTCTGCTGCACATCGGGATTCCCTAACTCCCAACGCTAACCCATATATATCCTTTTGGACTCCTAGTATATAAACCCTTGTAGTTTTCCCTATGTTTCTTTAGTTCAAATGACAACTACAACTGGAAGCTTTGCATGCTCAGCTGCAAGGTGGCAAGCACCTATAATGATACTTTAATAATTTTGATCTTGATCAGCAAGTGGATTTTTTCACCTTCAAAACCAGTTCTGTTGAGGTATTGCTTTGAACATAGAACATTAATTAATCACCACACATGATCAAGGTTTGCAAAGGATGGGTGAAGATCTTGCAATGTGGGATCACAACCTTCCACACCTGCATTCCAATTGAGTGCATCTTGTAAGCCCTGCATGAATGCTGAGTCAAGAAAGATCCACCATGGAGTTTCATTGGCAAGTTTCCATTTCATGGTGGAAACAAGACCATGAAAAACATCCACCAATGCTGGTGGTGTCTTTATGGGTGAAGGTGGAGGATGAGAATGTGGGTTTCAGCTCACAATGAGGATATGTGGGCAGGAGAAAAGATCATGGGGAATATATATTTTGAATCTGGTGGTGCAGCCAAGTGCCCTGTTGCAACTTCCCATTGGCCTGTCAGTGCCAGTGGGCTAGAGAACAATCATTATGTTAGACACATCACTGAGCCCTGTTAATCCACTTATGACAATATTGGTGTTGTGAGGATGGACTTGCAATGTAGCTGCATGGCACCAATGGACCATAGCTATGACTCTTTGCAAACATTTCACATTTGGAGATAATGGTGTGATCATCTTCAAGCAATGCTCTGAGATATCTTGTGTCATATTCTTGCAAATTACAGATTATCAGATGAGTGCTCAAGGTACGTGTGCAATGTGCACAGCTTTATAACATCAGATTTGAATGAAAACTTGGGATGCTTGCTCAACATACTGGATGTAGGGTTGATTTAATTGATAAACCTCCATCACAAGCCTGGCTGGGCACTGTGTACCATCCCTGAGCTGGCGGCCTGAGCCAGTACACTCCAAGTTGATGTTGAGGTCAATATTGTCTAGATACTGTGATGGAATGATTGGCGAGTCATTTGAGCTGTCCATAGAGTTATCCAATAATTCTTCATTGTTGGGGGATGCGCTGGAGTCAGCATGACAGAGCATACACCCCTGGTTAATCAGTGCACAGAAGAATCCCAAGGTTTTCATGAAGACCTCCTTTTCAGCACTGTTTTCACATGCTGGTGCAAGAGCATCGTGGAGCATTGCCAAACTATGGTGATTCACAAAATGGTGTGATGACTCATCATGATGTCATGCTGAGCAGATCTCGAGTCCTTTACCTAGGGACTAGCTTAGACTTCAAAAATAGCAGAATGAAGTTAGACTTACATGATGTCCTCAGGTTATGGCACATTGTTGGCTGGCCTTGTGCATTGTGGAGCATCAAACACTCCACAGCTTTACAGCCACCATGCCCATCACCTAATGAATATTGAAAACTTGCTTCCAGATGGTTTTATGGAGTGAATGTTGAAGGATCAATGTTGAATACATGGGCAATGGCACATCCTGGGTGCTCGCCTGTTTGGGGGTACTCAACAATGGATCCAAAAGGGTGGTTGACAATACTGTGTGTTGTCATCTTCCTGTTGATACAATTGCCTCCATTCTTGATCTCATTCTCAGTGAAGGCACATGTGGCAGGTGGGATGTATTGAGAAGGAAGGTTGAAGGGATGAGGGGGTTGTGAGGTGTGATCTGGTGATGGTAAGCTGCATGATGTGCCATATTCACTCATAGGTGAAGGAGCTGAGGACGGAGGCAAGGAAAGTGAATCAAGATGGTGAGGAGATAGCCCAGCAGTATTGATGAGCTGCTGGATGTTCTGGAGAGCGAAGAACTGAATGTTGCTGAGGGCCATCTGATTTCCTGGATTGATGCATGTTCTCCATCATGATCATTGAAATATATATAAGTTTGCAAGGCATAGGTAGACAGTGAGCACAGAGTATATGGTTATCTCATGAATTCCCATATTTGACAAGTTGCTTGCAAGAATGCGTAAGTTGTCATGTCCACCATTGAGCAATGCTGCAACTTCACACAAAGTATTTTGATGCTGACCTTCTAATCTGAATTCAGTCTCTTTTCTATCTTTTACCTGCCTAGAATCTCTTGGGACCATAACTAACAGCCAATCAGACTGTTGCCACTGTGCTATATCTCAGCCAAAACTATCTTTGAACCTTTGGATTGGTCAATCTTTCTTACAGACCACTGGAATCATGAGAGAAGAAGTGACTGGCAAGTCTCATCTCCATTCTTTTATTCTGGAATTCATTGGCGAGCAGCAAGTTTGTATACACTAGTCCCTCTGCTATCACAACAAGAACACCATGCAATGTCAATGTTCAATCGGTTTTTTGGTCAAAGCATAGAAACACCAATCAGCAAGTGAGTTGGGCTGCTTGGCCTTCCTACTAACCAAGTTTCCTAGGGAACTCAAGGCATGCCCCGACATGTGTTTGTGCAACCTCACCATTCCAATACATTGACAGCGATTTCCCACAGTCAGTAGCTTAGCACCTTTGCCCAGTGCTATGTTTCATCAACTTAGTACTTTTTTTGATATTAATGAAGGTGTGCTGTATAAAAAGAAACTATTTGTGACTCAAGTTCTAACAATCTCCTCCCCATCAGATTCACATACTGTCATCTCATCAAGTCCCTTGATGCCTGCTGTTGCCATCATCTTTGCACCCTCTGTTGCTGGTCATAATGCAAGCACTGAGCTTGTGATCTTTGTTTGTGAAGTTGGTCAAGCTGTTGCAATCACCTAGTAAGTTGTTTGTGTACCATTCCATTACAGTATATCCCACTTAGTTTTACCTAGCCCTGTCTCGAAAAACTCAGGTGAACAAGTTGTGGTGACTGGTCTGCAAGCCTGGCTGCACTGCCATAATGGATGCTGGGAGTGCTTTTGCACCCTTGTTACTGATAAGTGTGCACCAGTGCGCTTTGTCACAGACCTCATCTCTGGTCATCAGATGGCTTTGTGCCATCATCAACACAATCAATATGGCTCCTCCCATATGTATCTCAGTTTGGTCTTAATTTTGACAACATGAGGCTTATCTATATAAAGTAGACCTTGACAATGTTCACCAGACCACTGTAGAAGAATCTATGTACAAGCATATCTACACTGAATGTGAGTACTACTTATCAGTGTTTAAATGGACCATGACACATCCCTTGCTCACCCTTGCTACACCCTCAGCCAATCAATGTTGCCCACTTGCTGGCAGCCTTCTAGAACACCCTCATGATGATTCCAAATGGCTATGCAGAGGTTACCCCATACTTTGCAGGGTATTGTGGCACATCAGTAGGTCATTCCTGCAACAAACAAAACCTTGGAATTGGTAGGTCAGTACATGGTGCTCACAACACACATGGATGCCAATTTTCTGGTATGCTGTATTAGATTGATGGTGATGACCTACACAACTTACTAGTATTCCCAAGCTATACTACCAAGACCTCTCTCCAAAAACAATCTCCCCCTCATCATTGCTCACAATCTTAATGCCCACAGGAGACATGGATCCATGACAACAATGATGGCAACAATGAGCATGGTGACAATGACTGGGAAGTTATCAGCTAATGAGCAAGATACTTTGCACAATCTTGCAAATGGGCATGGGATCACAGCATATGAAGAAGTAGGGCTCCTGGAACAGTGTGGTCATTGCAAGCAGGCTTTTATGGGGAGCACACTATGGGGACATATTCTAAACTGCAAAGTGATGTGAACAGACTTATGTATATAGTCCTGTCAGCACATAATTTTGGATGTCTTGGTAACACCTGGTCTGTGGTGACTGAGGTCTTGTAGAACATCTGCAAGGTGGTTGAGTAATGTTACTGTTGCACTGCACTTTGCAAGTTTCCCATTAGCTTGTTCTGAACAAGCCTTTAGTGACTCTAAAGTGAGGCTTAGCGGGCCATGTACCTGTACCATACCCAAAGCAGGTCAATTTTCAAACATTTATGAGCCTTTTTCGCATTTTTGAATTCCTGATGAAGTGTGTAATGCAATGTACTATCATGCCTACATTAGTACAAATGTCACAAAACACTATATTCCTGATGGTCTGTGTCCCTATAAAAAATATAGTAGGTCTATTGTAGAGTGCTCAGACAGTATCCAACAAATAAATGGAAGTCAATTTGAAGTTGCACCTGCAGCAAGACAAAAACCTGTGTTTTGCAAAGGGGTATGGATCCTCTGACCACCAGATCCCAAAGATCAGGCTAATAGCTCATGAATCTGACACCTGGAGGTCATGGGCTATAGTATAATAAGCTCGTCAGAGAAGTGCAGAGCCCTAGAACTCAAGGGATGAAGTTCTAAGAAGGAATCATGAGGTGTAAGTGATCTGAGTGTGACAGAGACGCTGTGAGAGGGTGGCAAAATTCAATCTCCTCCTGGCACACCACTTGGCACAGCAACATAAGGCTACAATCACACTTCCTACACCTATGAATCATATGCACAATGGTCAGTGCACCCACTGGTAGAAGATTCATCTGATGCAGGGCCATCAACCAGTCAGCAGTGCACTGACAACATTCTACCACCACCTGGGCCCAGCATTTCACACCCTGGGCCCGTTGATTTCCATCAACCCCTGACTGTCTTTGTCATCCCACATGGCCAATTTACTGCTCCCTACAACCCTCCCCCACTTCACCATATTGATCATTCAATTCCCTTCATGCAACCTCTGCTGGGGCCTGTGGCTTTCCAATGCCATTTGTTGCAGGAGACCCCTTCCACAATCCATTTTCAACATTCAATTCCAAGTCAGCCTCAGCCTTACACACAGTTTCCCAAGCCTCTGTTTCATCAGCAGTACTACAATGATGCTAGTACTAGATTTAATTACTATCCCCCATCCTAATGCAATCTGTGAAATATCCCCCTAAGCTGTCTTGAGTGCTCCAAGTCTTGCTGTGGTACATCTGCAAAACAGCTGAAATGAACACTTAGTTTAGCAGCTTACAGTTGCTCACATGTCATGGGATAGAGACTTCTCATTGGTGGAGATGCAAAATCCTATGGCATAACTGTCATTCAGTCACAATGTTCTCGATCTGTTATATCTGGTTGCAAAGATATCCTATTCACAAAGATAGTGTACTATTGGACAACAATCAGTGTGTAAAACTACTGAAAGACATGATATGTTTCCTTGGCTGAAAATGTATTCATGTAGTACTGTTGATATGCATATAAGCACGTTGTAGGGAACTGGGGCTCCCTATGCATGCAACACTACACCACGACTCGCCTGGACATGCCCATACGGACCCAGGAGTCCACCCATGAGATCCCTACCCAACCATCCCGTCCTTTACTCGTCTGGAATACCCGCCTTGTTTCACAGATCTGGCCGCATACCCAACTGCCCATGCCCTCGCCCAGCTGGTAAGTAGTATACCATTCTTCATATCTCTCCCTCTCCATCTCTCTTTCCTTCTTGTTCCATCACATGTACCATATATTGGCTCACGTGCCCCTCAACGGGTGCAGTACGTACTTACGTAATTGGCCCAGACAGTCTCAGGCATACCCAGACTATAAAGCTCTGTACATAGGCCTGACTAGGATCCATTGAACTACCTACCTACTTACGACTCCTCTCCTGTTATCATATTATTTTGTTTGCTCCTCTCAAGTGCAACCCTCCCGGATAGAAGACTCAAACACATAGTCCCCATTCGGACTCACCCAGATCTGCTCAGTCCAACACAGAACAAGACTCGTCCAGATCCCCCGGGTTGGTCGTGCACTGACGACCTTGTCGCACTTCACCACCCTGGAAGCCCCATATTCGCCCATCTCCTCTCATATCAGCTCTTTCCCTTGTTCATTCTTCACCCTTGCTTGATTGACTATTGAGCCACTTTCTTTTCCACTCGCGAGGAAGAGGAGACCTATCCTTCTGCCTTCGTGCTCACAGCTTCCCTCAAGGGTCGAACCATTTGCACCCTACCTTTCATTCCTCAGCCTGGACTTTCCCACTTGGCCCAGTCTCGCTGACTATAACGTTGCACTGGATGCCTTGATGTTCTGAATATTGGTTTCAAAGACAGGAATAAGTTCCAGAGCATGCACCACCTCTGTCAATGGCATGACCGCATTTAAACTCCAAGCAGTTTGAGTGGCAGAAGTTGGAGGGTGTTGTACTTTGTACAACCCTACTCCATCATGACATCCTTCAGGCTGTTCGACGACAGAGAAATATTCAACATAGAGTAGGGGAGCTGCTGCAAGATAAAGTGGAAGTTTGTGCAGGGACTTTGGAGTGAAAACAGCTTTGACTTGGGCGACATCTAGAGTAAGATCACATCATGAATATACTGTACAAAGAGATACTGGAGAAAATGGACTTACCCAGAATACAATCCACATTGGGGTGACCCAGAAGCGCTACATCATAAGAACCAGAAGGTCATTCTTGAGAATGCAGGTATGCCTGGACCACCTGGCTTTTCGACAAATAGCAGGATCAAAAAGAGGAGTATTGCTGGATGCAAAATTTGTGCCATATGTTTACCTTGTCAGAGAATGGGCTCCAGGCATTTGTCAGGTTGCCACCTGAAGCATCATTGATGTAGTCATCAATGAATTTCATCAGATGCAGCAACTCATACATTTTCTGCATCTCTGTGACCAATAATCCCGTGCAGTCTGGTTGACAGGTGACATGAAATGCCACAGCACCAATAAGTGACAAGAAACCCTTGGGGTTTGCAAAGTAATTATGGAAAGGACGTGGGCCCTTGAACGTATATTCCTCCTCAGGAGCCATGTGGGAAATGAACGATAATGTTGGGTCAATGGTAGTTACCTCCTTGTCCTCCATGATGATGGCATGGTCAAGTGACTGTTCTGAGAGCCACAGGATAAGGTATAGGTCGAAGTGATGCATGGATTCCTCGTGACTGAGGATTTCTGCAACTCATTTGGTGAATGTGCTGACCTGTCAACTAGTGCACTCAAAAGGATTCTTGCAGTGCATGCATGATAAGGAGATGTCCTGAAACATCAGCACTGTATTGTAATAGTGTTCCATTTTCAGTGATGTTGTGTGCAAAACTTTGAAGTAGCTCCAGCTTTGGAATATTAAAATCCAATTTTACACCTTTCACACCTCACTGCACTTCTGCCTCTATGATTGCGTGTCAAGTCAAGTGAAACTCTTGCAATGCCTCTACCATGGAGGCAATAGAACCATTGGGGTGTACTGGGTCTTGCACCTTGTAGATAAACTCAATGATGGAATGAATGGAGTAGACAAATAATGGACTGGTATTGGTGAAAGCTTTGGCAATCATGGGGATGATGGTCCACTGGATGTGCCAATGTTCTTGCCCCATCATTTGTTTGATGTGGCAAACACCCAATATAAAGTGTCTGATGCTGACATGTTTGTGCTGAGTCTTGTACCGGGTATCCAGAATGTGTTTGCTGGAAGCCTCCTTGCACCATGCAAGAACATAGTCAAAAAAGAACTTATGGCATGTGTGTAGGATTTTGCCATTCAGAAAGTAAGTAGGATCTGCAAACTTCCAGTTCTGCCAGAATGGCAGGTGGACCCCAAGCAGTTTGAGAAGCTTTGCCTTCTTCTGAAAGTTGACGATATCCCATGGGTTGACCATACAACACAAGTCCTCTATCTGCTTAAGTGTGTCCTTGCCAGTATGAGGGGGGTGAGGGTTTCAATCACCAGACTGGGAGAGTGGCCATTGTCACAGGGGACACATTCTTGGAGACACATGCAATGAGTGACAGAATACAGTGAACTCCAGAACCAGAACACCAACTCCGCACTTCCAGAATGTCGGAGTTTGTACCTCCACTCAGACTTTCAGTGTTTGCTCAGAACTCGTACGGAACTCATGCAGACCTTTATCATACTTCATATTTCATAATCATTTTCTTTTCATCACTCCAGAGCCTCCAGGAACACTCTGTCACTTCCTTACATCACTTATTTCCATTTCCCCCTTGTTCCTGTTCCTATTCCCTTGATTCTCATTAGTGAGCACTTCTCTGCCCACTCTGCTACATACATATACTTACTTTTCACTTTGGATTCCTCAGTCATTCTTTGCCCCTCTTTGGCAGGGGCTGAGTCTGGGCAATCACTGCCCTATTATAGTTTTTGTCAATGAGCTGTTGCTCAGGTAGATCAACAATATAGGCAACAAGAGGGGTGAAACAGTTGTGGATGTGTCTGGAGGGATCAGTCATTGCCACACCATGAAGAGCTGCTTTCTTGAGTGAGTTGAACACCATGTCCATACACTGATGAAAGAGATGAAAGCTGAGCAGAGTTTGAAAATCAGGATGGATATCAAAAGTGGGTGTGGGTATGAAGGCAACACATCTCCATGCATGAGAAGTGGCTTGCATCCTAACATCTGACTGAATGTTGCCAAGGGTGATGAAGACCAGGTGTATCTCTAGTCCTCTGGCATGTGTCATCACAGGAGTCTTGTCAGAGGCAAGGACAATGGGAATGGTCACTGCACCCTCCAGAAGTTGACCCTGGGACAAGTTAAATTATGTCCAGAGTACAGTGTATATCAATAAATATTTACCTGTATATGATGTGCTCAGTTTCCTGTGAAGAACTCACTATACTCTCTCTCCATACCACACATGACAATATGGGGGTCAAAAGTCATGTAATTCCTGAAGATTGGGTTGGACAGAACATATTCTATGACCTCTTTTGCATCATGCCAGATGAGCTGAATTGGATGCATAGTTCAGCAACCTGGGAACTCAAGTGTTGTGCATTGCCAAGTAGGGCTGCTGGGAATTGCATTGATCCATCCAAGTAGCTGGTCAGCAGATGTGAAGGCCAGCTTTTCTCTATTTTGAAACTAGAAGCCATACCAATATCAGTTGCCTCATGCCTCATGCCTCAAAGGAAATAAGCACTCCTACCCATCTGAGATTTAATAACTCATTAATTTTCAACTGTGTCAAGTTTTTGACAAGAACCCTTCTGAGATCCCACTCCCCTTCATCTGCAAAGGGATAGTAGACAAGATGTTCTTGGCGCCTCTCATGCTGATTGGTCTTCATCTTGTCCAATAATGTGTCCCCTTTGCCATAGAGATATGCTGAGGTTGGGTGGTATTGTCCATGAATATCCTCACTGGGATGCTTGTAAAAGGAGGGGGGGATTGAAATATGCTCTGGCCTCTGTAGGGTACATTGGTGCAGTTTTCTATTCAGATGATTGAGTAATGTTGATGGAGAGCAGAAACTGGTGTGACATCCTGGGCAAAAAATTGTTTCCCTTGTAGAGTAAGTCACTGCTGTCGTCTTAGACAATGAAAGGATAACTCACACATTTTCTGGAGAAAATGGATTGTCCATTGAAGTGATGCACTGTCAGACAGCTTCAAGTCAAAAATCTTCTAAGTCTTTCAAACTCCATTTGACCTAGCAGTGATTCCTTTGTTCAAGTTTTCTACCCACATGTTGCAATACACCACAACACCAACCTCAGGCTGCAACACCAACATATTCATATTCTTTCATTATCATGCACCCACAAGCATCTTCTGTAAACTCTTATATACAGTGTACTCCCAAGATCAACCCATCCCCAGTTATTATTGATATTCTGTAATCACCTTGTCGTCAATGTCCATATGATGATAACAGATCCTCATCCTCTGATACTGAGTCAGAGTCCTCGACCTCTCAGAAGCATATTTTCAGATCTTCCCCACCCACATCCCCCCTTCCACCAATTGACAACAGGGATACAATAAGAAAGTGCACCAGCAATGCAAGAGCTCTTATGTGCAGTAAGTTCCAACCATACACATGTTGAATGGCCCCTCCACCCATAGAACTCCACTTTTCCATGAAGTGTTTAGGGTGCTCTTCATCCACAGATATAGGGTATGAGGATGTAGTTGAGGTTTGCAGCTCATCTACTTGCACACAGTACCTGGCTGTCATTTAATGAGCATTTATGATAGGGAAAGCAAAAATTCAAACATGGTTTATTGAGTCTTTCTGATACAGTCATTCACAAGGCTTATGTTGCAAAATTGGCTTCCAAGAACTCCATCAAGGAGGTGCTAATTGATCGTGGCCTCGACCCACCACATGTCACCTACAAGCATGCTGTATATGCCAATGACCTCATTGCTCTGACCATAGCCGATATGCAATTGCATCAAATCAATATCTCAACTAATAGCCGGGCAAGGAGTGGGAATGTATCTGGGCAGTTGAGTGAAATATCTGAGGATGATCAGTTTCAGGATTGGACAGATATTTTTCTGATGACCTGGTGTACAAAGATGACTAGATCAACAGGTGAGTCAGTAGTTTATCACATGTAAATTTTCCAAGTTAATATGGTTGCACAGACCACAGCGTCAAGGTGCTTCCAAGATAAATCATTCATATGTTGTCTCAAGATATGTAGAACAGAAACATCCTCACCATCCAAATATGTAACTCCTTGCCCCTTTTACATGTTTGTATCTGTTGTCATCCCAATCTTATTTTACTGTTGTTTGGCATGAATTGATGTGACCTACCTTCACTCTTGACCACTAAATGATGTCATGATGACAATGTGCACACCCATACAAAGTATGTCTACCAATCTATCTGTCTGTCTGAGTCATGGATTAACTTTCATTGTCTTAGATGCATCGGAGGCCAACAGCAGGCCATGTAATGGGTAATGATGGGTAGCCACAAGATCAATGTTTCACACAGAGGTTCCTCCAGCCTCCATATCCCTCCAATCTAATGATCAAACAGCAGGATCATCATCCTATCATCATCCTTTCCATTCCTTTGACACCTTGAGTTCTGATCACCACATCAATGCAACAACCTGCTGGTAGATCACTGGCCCATCCCACATGAGGATGGATGCTGCAAACCAGTCACAGTGGGGCAATGCCCAGTTGTGGTACTCTAGGTCCAACGAGGATGTGGAAATGTTGTTCAAATAAGGCATCCCCAAAAATGACATGCCAGTGCTGCATCAAAGCAGCCAGCAGGTTTTTCCCTTACCACAGACTACAGACTTCAGGCCATTGCATGCAATACTTTATGAATGGGGAATGGACACAGCATATGTATCAATATGGAGATACAGCCACATCAACCCAAGCCAGTATGTAACTTTGTTGCTGATGAACCATACCCTGGATTTCTTGCACTACCTGCTTATGCAGCTCATGTGATGTGGTCAAGCATGGGAGCTAGTACCTCCACATCTGCACCAATCAGTTCCAACCCTTCTTTACCCCCTGCACCCATGCCACAACATGACCTCACCCTGGCAATTCGTCCCATTCGTGGTGGGGAAACACAAGCAACCAATGACCTCCATTCAAATACCATTCAGGTATGTACTTATCATTTTTCGGCAAGATCAAGGCACATATTAATGATAATTTTGTAGGCCATCGTAACTACAAGATCTAAGGTGCCGATGAGGCAGCACAATGTTAAAGTACCACCCACCCCTCAAATAACTCACCCCCAGCTGCCCCTGCATGCGGGAACCTCTCACAACTCAGGGCCCATCAAACCAACAACACTTCCTATGACATTGAATGCAATGGTACTCAACAAAGATTGACATGCAGCAATACTCAGGAAAGTGACAACAATGATTTGCTGCACCATGCTCACCCAGGTGGCAGTGCCATGCAAACGCACTCAGCAGGATACTATAATTTGACAAGCGCTTCAAGAAGCCATAGGCAATGTCCCTACAGATCATAGGTGTATCACTGTCATATCCCATGTCACATAAGTCAACTCTGCTCCTCCAGAGCCCACTCCAGACCAAGTCTGCTTTCCACTTCTCTGTTTCTCCACATTTCTGCATCTTTCTAATACTTCCGTCCCTGTGCCTTGATTCCTTATCATTCATACCTTTGACAAATGTTTGACATCTCTAATATTACACCTTCCGATTATTTCTGCTGACTCACTTTGACTCGTTCTGACTCACTTTGACTCCTCTTGACTCATTCCGATACTTCTGACTCATATTCTGCTCAACTCCGGTACTCCAGTACCCTCCATGTTTACTTGTCCCTGTAGTATATAAACTCATCTTGTACTTCGTATTCTGCAGTTTGAATATCGACTTTGATCACTCCTCTTCTCTGTCCAACCTAAGTCCTTTGCTCAACACTTGAAGCTAGTCTTCTTGTTGTCACTCTGACCCTCTGACCTCCAAACTCCCATTAACTAGTCCGCCCTGCCATTACTCCATACCTCCACCCCTTCATAAATACCAGACTGAACTCGGACAAGGGCACAACATATAAGTTGAAGCTGACCTCCACTCTGCTCACTCTGACAACTCCGGACAGCCCGGAGGACCTGGATCCTAACAATCACTGGATGACTTAGGTTCATCATACTACAACTAATGCTTCCAGGACACATTAACAAACAGCTCAAAAAAGAACTTGTTGATGTAATGATGAGGACACATCTTGCCTTCCAGAACTATGCTTGGAGCATTGTAGAAATTGCCTTTAACCTTCTCCCAGACGTAATGAGTGGAATTGACAATGTGGTGTATAAACGTGAGGCAGTCAAGTCCCTCCTGCAAGGTGTTGACCTTTGTTTCTTACACAGAGTTGATCAGGTAATATATATATATATATTATTGGCCATTTTTTCCCTAATTAATTTGATTTTGTGTAGCTACCTTCTGGTACTGGCACTCACTATTTTGAGAGAAAAGCAGTTGTTGATCTGATTGTACACATTGTGTGGAAAGTGTTGAAGTGTGGACACCTCATTGATGAGGCTAACATGGACCCAGTTTTTGGACTTGCCAGTGCTGCTTTCAAACAGCGTTGATGGAGCACTCAACCAGAGTGCATACATCAACATCTACTAATGCTGATAGGTTTTCTGAGGTGTACAACATGACAATCAACCTCATCACAACTGTCATATGGGCAGATGAAACTTATAGTGAGCATTATGATCTACTGTGTAAAGCTATTGTCAAGAGAGGTAGAAAACAGTGGTCTGATGATAATAGTGATGATGACGACTTCTGGTAGTGCTACAATTGTACAACTAGATAACTTGTCCAAATCTAATCTACGAGATTATGTATGCTACAGGTCTAATCTATTGGCTGATTAGACAAATTTGGATTGTGCCTACAGTCAACATAAGCTGATGGAAGAATACTAAAACCCTTAAATGCAAATGGGGAATAAAATCATGCTATACCAAAAACAAACACACAAATGTCTTTGAAACAACTTTTTCAAAATGTATAGTTGTGGACAGACAAACTCAACAATTTTGGTCCTGGGCACCAGCAATTTTTTTTTACCACAAACTGACACCAGATCTGAGCTCAGTGGGTGAAAATATGTCAAAAAACAGTGTTCCAAAGTTTTTCCCACAAGGTTTCAGGTTGGCCAAAATTTTGAGATATTTCAGTGATCCAGACACTACTAGGGGTGGGGTCCGGACTTGGTTGACTACCATAACTTCCAAGTAAGGCAGTGTGAACCTGCAAATATACCACTTTGGGGCAGCTGCAGGCTCTGCCTAGCAAAATTTAGGACAGAAGTTTCGTAAAATGTGCATTTAGGAACCAAAAAGTGTCAGACTTGCAGAATTCTTTGTGGGTCAACAACATAATATTTTGACGGGCTATCAAGGGTATACATCACAAGGCATCAAAAGGGAGTGATTGGCATATTTTTCATGATTTTTGCGAATTGTTTAGGGGGGTGGCCAAATTTTGACCCTCCCAAACCTCAAATAGAGTTTTCAGAAAGTTTTGCTCGTGCAAATGTTTTCTCTTAATACTCAATAAACATATTTTGTATCAAAAACATCATTTGGGACGTTTGTGGTTGCAGGAAAATTCAATATTTGTGATGGGCTGAATTTGTTGAGTTTGTCTGTCCGCAACTGTAGATGTATCGCCGTTGATGCCGAGTTGCTGAGATCAAACTTGCTGGGCAGCTTGTGTGACCCGGAGTGACCAAATTTTGCATTACATCAGCAAAAGGCCTCTGGAACTCGGTACGTACTTTGCTGAACATCACACAAAGATAGAAATATGGAGAAATTTCTAGGTGACAGGGATACATCCATAGCATAAGCCCCCTGCTTCCGGGGCATCTAGTTATTGTTGAAGCTGTGGAAATGATTTACTCTTTTTTTGCACTAACGTAGACACGATAGTAGTATGTACGGACCTGGAAATTGCGGTGGCTTGGCAGCCGAAGTATTTCGGAATGCGAACAGGTCACCTACAACTCCCCAGATTCTTCCGACAACATTCAGCCAGAACCGAGATTCATATACCTTAACCGAGAAGCGGCGAACAAATGGAGGGATGCTCAATTCTAAAATCTCAGTCTCAGTCTCACAGCCGCACCATAGGCGAACCACAACAATGCCATAATTAGAATGATCTGAGTGCGAAATAACCTCAACGGCGCGCAGCGCCGAACACTGCGCTTCCAGACATCATATTATAAGATACTATGGGCCACTGGCTGGGGTGCCTTTTTTTAATGACAGTTAAGCCAGGATGAGGTTTAGGAATAAGGAGAATACCTACTATATATTAGGATTAGGGTTAGGGCTATTGGGGAAGCGCAATGTTCGGCGCTGCGCGCCGTTGAGGTTATTTCGCACTCAGATCATTCTAATTATGGCATTGTTGTGGTTCGCCTATGGTGTGGCTGTGAGACTGAGACTGAGATTTTAGAATTGAGCATCCCTAAAGTTCTACCGTTGGGGAGATACTCAAGGCAACTACGTTTCACACGAAAAGGCTGACTCTTCGGGTCGGGCAAGTGCAGTGACACATTAATCAAGGTGCTAAACCACATTCAGATGTTCGTTGACTTGGGCGGAGATGCGGCCATCGCATCAAGATCCTATCTGTTCGGAAACACCGATGGCCCAGTGTGGCGCCGTTCAGCACTCAGCGCCAGGGTTGCTACCACAAGAGGTCAGCCTTGAATATTATCATGATATTACGCATGTTGAACCATTCGTCTACAATAACCCGCTTGGCTGACGCAAGCAGGGGGTGGACGCTCAGGAATCGAAAAATGTGAAAAAGCTCATAAATGTTCAAAGTTGACCCAGTACAAGTACATGGCCGGCTTAGCCTCGCTTTGGAGTCGCTAAAGGCTTTTCAGCCAATGGGAGACTTGCAAAATGCAGTGCAACAGTGACGTTACTCGACGATCTTGCAGACTGACTAAAAGACCTGACCTGCAGTTATAAAGTCGGTTGCTTCGCTTTCAGTGGTTCGACTCTCGTCCCTCCTGACCAGTCACCCCAACGCCCAGCCACAATGCCGTTCATCACGCCCCAGGTCCTGCAGGTCTCTGTCCTGCTCTTTTCGTCGGTGGTTTGCACTTCTGCTAGCCCCACGACCTCAGTAGCCTCACCACCCACTGTTGCCTTGGACAACGCTACATTCATTGGTGTCGCCTCTGCGGGCGTCAACAAATTCCTCGGTATACCGTATGCCCAGCCTCCGTGAGTCGCTTCCCTATCTATATTACAGGTAACCGCGAACATGACGATGGCACATACCAGCATTGGCGGCCTTCGATTCCAACCGACGGAGCCAGTTTCATTGTACAACGGCAGCTACTCGGCGACGGAGTACGGACCATCATGCATACAACAAGCTGTTGACATCCCCCAGTCCATGTATGATGCGGGTGATAATGTCGTGAAAGAAGTGGAACAAGTTTACACTGCAGCTTCCCCGAGTTCTGAGGACTGTTAGTCACTTTATTTTGGAATTTCCTCGATCACGCTGACAAAAGCACAGGTCTTTCAATCAATGTTATCACTCCATCCAACATCGCTCCTGGCTCTAAACTTCCGGTTGTTGTAGTAAGCAATGTTTCAATTACATGATCTTCACAGCCTAAAGCAATGGTCTGCATCAGTGGTTTCACGGAGGTTAGTCACATCCTAACGTGGTATCTAGAATGAAGGTGAAGTAATGGTACATTTCCATCCAGGAAGCTTCCAAGTTGGGAGCAGCTCTGCGTAAGTCTTGTCACCGCGCATTTTAGTCATGCCTCTAATGGATTCCAATCTCAGAGTGGACGGTAGTGTCATCGTCCAAAGATCAATAGTAATCGATGAGCCAGTTATCTACGTTAGCATGAATTACCGGCAAGTGTTCATTCCTGTGCATTCGACCGCAGCTAATCAGTTCGTCGTCCAGGCTAAATGGTATGCTCTTGCGACATGTCTGACTTGACAGCGGCGTTCTGAATAGAACACCTAGCTTTTGGGTTCCTTGCCAGCTTGGAGGTCCTCGACGCCGAAGTGGGTAACCTGGGCCTTCGAGACCGTGAGTTTTTGTCGCTTTTATGAACCTCTTTGGAATGGTGCGCTGACGAACGTAGAACGCGAGGCCCTTCAGTGGGTCCAAAAATATATTGGCGCCTTTGGTGGTGATGCGTCGAAAGTCACGATGTGGGTGCACATTGAAGATGGTTGATCATCGGTCTCATCTTCCGTGTAGGTGGGGGCAAGGGGCTGGCGCAGCATCCGCGTCACTCCAGATGCTCGCCAACAATGGTAGCACGGATGGGTTATTCCGGGGTGCTTTCCTGGAATCCGGAGCCCCTGTTCCAACTGGGCATGTCAGTCACGGTCAAGCCTTCTACGACTCTATCGTCCTCCAGGCGGGGTGTAATAGCACAACTGATACGCTCGCATGCCTCCGTGATGTTCCCCTCGATGCCCTCGAGTCCGCAATCAACTGTCAGCCCTCTATCTTCGGTTATCCAGTGAGTGGAGATTCCATATCATAATGGATGTATTTATTAGCTAACATGCACCATTCCAGTCCATAATCTCCGCATGGCTGCCACGTGCTGATGACACCTTCCTCATGGGGCCTCCTCAACAGCTTATCCAACAGGACAGCGTCGCTACCATTCCTTTCGTGATTGGTGTGTTCTTCGTCTACCGTCAAGTTCCATGAATGTCTTATCACGATACCAGGTAACACTGATGACGAAGGCACCATCTTCTCTTTCGGCAACTCGAACATCACGTATGAACGCTTTGTAGATTTGGGAGTTGGCTTCCTAACTGAGTTTACAGGACTGATGATCAACTGCATGCTTACCTCAAGACCTACTGGGCTTCCAATGCAACAGATGAGACCGTGACCAACATGACCACACTTTATCCTGGAGACGTTACTCAGGGCTCTCCATTTGATACTGGTAGCAAGAACGCTCTCACCCCCAAGTACAAGCAACTGGCTGCGCTCCAAGGAGATGCAATGTTCCACGGTCCTCGCCGGTGGTTGCTCTCGTATCGCTCTGGAAAGCAGAACATGTGGTCTTACCGTACGTCGAATCCCGCATGACGCATGATTATCTGCTGATCCAAATCCTAGTCTCTAAGCGTAGCAAGCAGACTCCTTACCTCGGCTCGGTACGTGGATTTCTGTGCAATTCCGAAGTTTGACTGACTTGTCTTGCAGTACCAAGGATCCGATCTACCAAACATGTTCGGCCCTGGGGACATGACCGATCGCCTCATCCGCTTCGTTGCCAACCTCGATCCCAATGACATCACAGGTGTCCAATGGCCCAAGTATACGACGGAGTCTCCAAATGCTCTCGTGTTCCTTGATGGGGAACCTTCGCAGGACATAGAGCAGGATAACTTCCGTGAAGATGCAATCAGCTTCTTGATGACTTACTTCCGCCAACACCCCATATAAACGTTCATTCCTTTTCTTACACCGTCGTAACATTCGTTCCAAGGACGGGATATCCCCATCATACATGCTAGTACATAGATTCTAATCAATACAACGATCCTTTCCAAGTTTTCTAGACACAACGAGTGATTCAGGGGTGGTCCATCACGTGAACAGATTCTGTGTGCTTGATTCGACTGCGGCAACTCGATCTACTGGTAATATTTGCGACATCTAGCACGCAAAGTCCAGGCAACGAGCAATTAGCCTCGGATCTGGATAGCCTGTGTCTGCCAGTGAACAGCGAACCTTCGCCACCGTCAGGTTCCGCTCTTGTTGCGACAGCAGGTATGAATTCCCACTCTGAAGGCACAAATCCCTGGGCAGATGAACCACCCAAACTGAAGTTCAAACCCGCGCAAACTCCTGATCCCGCCTCCATCGAAGAGGCAGCCCCCTCTATCTTCAATTCACCCGCGACTCATCAAAGAGTCGATTCAGGAGTAGATATTCCCAAGGACGTCTTGCAAGAGTTTGACCCGCTCGCTGCACCACACGAACCCAATTCCCGGTTTGCATGGGCTGATGCTGACGCCCACCCACCTCCGCCTCGACCACAATCTAGTGCAATTGATCGCGAACATTCACGTTCAAGCTCGCAAGAATCACCTCTCGGTAGTTCACGCTCCACGCAAAGTTCCCCTGTTCCTCAGTTACCTGCGCACTCGCCATCTTCCTCTTTCCCGTCCCTCGCTGCCATCGCCCGCTCCTTCTCCATCCCGAGTGTCGCGAAACCGCGATCTCGCCCGTTATCAATGGACTCCGCCAAACCGATACCACCACTGTCTCCTTATACAGCAACTTCTTTCGCTGCGCAGCAACAGCAGGTGTCATCTCCCTTGTCGAAACCTCTTCCACCTCAAACAGATAGTTATGGGAAGAGCCAGAGCGCGCCTAGTACACGATCCGTCACGCCAGCTGACGGTAGCGACACGGAGGCCGTCCGTTCCCAGTCTCCTCGCCAGGACAGAGACTCCCAATTCGATTTCCAGAAGTTTCTCAACCAGATGAAGTCAAAGGGTGCAGAACCTGTCGCGAAGTACCTGAGATCGTGAGTGTTACCTTCTTCGTAACAAGTCGCGTGCCTAATAACCAGGCAATGACAGTTTCCTGAGCAATTTTGCGAAAAGGACATTCACAGTCACTGACCAAGTGAGGGTCATCAACGAGTTTCTCAATGTGCGTGCATGCAATTATGATGTCACTTGACTGCGCTCAAACGACTTGTGTTTAGTTCATTGCTGCCAAGATGAGGGAATCCGATATTTGGCGCAATGCTTCCGACAACGAGTTTGACAATGCCATGGAAGGGATGGAGAAACTGGTGATGAACAAACTTTACGATTTGTCGGTTGCCTCTTGCATGTTCATTTGGTTTGGCTTTCAGTTCTCTAATACAAGTCACCTTGCAGCACATTTACCCCATCTCTACCGTTGCTCACCCCTCCACGGCCGATAACGGCCGACGATCTGGAACGGGATCGAGTCCTTGAACAGAGAATCAACCTATTCAGATGGGTAAAGCCCTCACACCTCGACATCCCCGAATTGGAGGGGAGAGATGCAGGAATTACGGGATTCTTGGAATTTGCACAACAAGGTATTGCTTGGGCAGTCGCTTTCTTTCATTTGACCCAGTTTTTGCATAGAACTTTGCAAGTTGAATCACTACAAGGCACCAAGAGACAAACTTATTTGCATCTTGAATTGCTGCAAGATTATATTCGGTCAGAGATTTTGTTACGATGACCATACCTCAGAGCAGCCAACATATAATTCTATTGACAGGGCTGCTGCGTCATTTACGAAAAGATGAAGGGGCGGACTCATTTGTGCCAGTTCTGATCTTCGTGGTTCTCAAGGCAAATGCAGACCACCTTCTTTCTAACGTAGAGTATGTTCGCACCCTACTTCCTCGCTTAGTCCGCGCAGTGACCACCGGACCGCTAACAGGTTCATCAATCGCTTCCGAAATCCCTCAAAGCTCCAGAGTGAAGCAGGGTATTACCTTTCAAGTCTCGTGAGTGCATGTGGAAGACGTATCGTGAATCGGTTGATTACCCAGACCATCGTAGATGGGAGCGGTTCAATACATTGAGACTATGGACCATACTTCCATGTCAAATATCACCCAGGAAGAATTTGAACGGTACGCCCTTCGAAATGTTCATCTCGCCGTAAGTTCATCTCTCTACTCACAGAAACGTCGAGTTAGCAATACAAACATTGCCGCCCTCGTGGCCATCCTCACCGACGTCCTCCACGTCCTCGCATAACCCTTCAATAAAGCCACTACTCCCGTCTCCACACGCAGGGGAAGAATCTGCTCAACCACTGACGTTATCCGTCCCATCACAAGCTCAACCACAGAGTATAAGTGAAGATGCACGCCGGCTGCTCCAGAAGACTGGCGATGCGGTATCGAAGCCACTTGGTGCAATTAGTCGAATCTTTAGCGAAGCCCTTGACGAGAAAATGACGTACCTGCCGGGGCCATTTGCACCTTTTGAGCTCGGAAGAGAGCGTGCTCAGGAAGGGTAAGACAACCAACATGGGGACATTTCGCATATCCTGATCAGATCGGGCATTTAGGGTCAGGACATCGAGCGCACCAGGGAATAGAGAAGACTCTGACCAGGCCTCCATTCAGACTCCATACAAGCCACGCGTGCGCAGACCTTCACCTGCGCCGCCATCGCCTAATGGAGCATCCTTTGTGTCCGAGGACATTCCCAGCGGGTCCGGGCCTGGGCCAGGAAGCATCCCGTACACTAATCAGGCACTCGCACTTGGTCCTTCGCAGATCATCCCCTCTATGCCCCATCCTCGCATGCCAAACTCGGTCCCTCAACACTTGCAGCCGCCATCACAGGGACAACATATTTCTAGAACTCCAACGCCTTCTCTAGATCTCACTGCCGTACAGGCTGAGATAGACAGGGCCCATGCCCACGCAAGCGCTGCTTGCCGTGCTACTCTCGCACAGATATTCCCAGGCGTGGAAGCTGAAGTCCGCGATTTGGTTCTTGAAGGTAACGGTGGAGATTTGGGGAAGAGCATCGACGCATTACTGGAGATGAGCGGCGGCTCATAGAACGGCTCAGGTAGTTTGGGCAAGGTCGCGATGCTCACGGACCGTTATTTCCGCGGGAATGCTTTGCCTTGCAATCGGTGTCACGTCCGATGATAGTCTTTCTTCGCATGTAGTTCTATTGGCCAGTGGATTGTCTCAGTCCCATGGATTATGATTCAAGATGTGTGCAAGAGAATACGCTAACTCTCTGAGGATGCTGCACAGTGCAATTCTCGACGTAACCACTATGATGATGTTCGCCCTCCTGCCGCTGGTTCTCCTTTAGAGAACTTGTGACTTGGCCAGACTGCCAGTCGGGAACAAGATACAACCACACGCCAAGTCACGGCATCTTGTCGTACCGCTGCGACATCACATGTAATAGTAATGGCCGTCATGTCAGATCATCACCACTATCTTCACAAATGTGGGGTAAACCTGCAACCGCAGTTCCTTCGCGTCGTGTATCATGATGCGAACTTGCGACAGAGCCTTGAACGAGCTGCCGGGGTACGCCCTAGTGAATCGTGAACTTAAAAGCCAATGTAAGTATGTAGGATGGAGCTATCCCCAACGGTATAAGACCTGCGCCACCATTCGAATCCCCCATTTACAATGGCTGCAGCAGGTCCTCCCTCGTACAAACAAAGCGGCTTATCAGAGGAGAGTCGTGTTGTCGCTCACGTCGAAGACGGGAAGGTCGCAAGTGGCGCAAATGAACTATACAACCCTGACATCGACGTGTCGGGTATCGACGAGCGGAAGTTGATGCGCAAGATCGACTCGCGCACGATCCCTTGGCTTTCGTTTTTGTATCTATTCGCCTTTCTAGATCGCACAAGCATCGGAAATGCAAAGGTATCACACCACTGGCTCGCTTTGCGTCATCCGGAAAAACTTGTTACTGACGGGTCCGGGCCCAGTTGTATAGCATGGAGGCGGACCTTCACCTTACTGATACACAATATCTTCTCTGCCTAACGATCTTCTTTATATCATACGCCATCTTTGAGGTGAGTGTTCCTCCTGCATTTCGTTCACGAACCTTAACCCCACGCAGGTTCCCTCGAATGTAATTCTAAAGCGCCTACGACCATCCGTATGGCTCTCTGCCCTGATGTTTTTGTGGGGTGTCATGATGGTGAGCCCGTTTTTTGTCATCCAGCTCTTGGACACCACTCAATCCCCCGCACAGACGGTGCAAGGTCTTGTTCACAATTATACCGGCCTCATGGGTATGTCCAGATTCCAAGCTGGCGACATGCTTGTTAACAGACTCCTGACTCGAAATAGCAATGCGATGGATGCTCGGAACCTTCGAAGCCGGGCTTTTCCCGGGAGTAGCTTACTATCTCTCCTGGTGCGTACTATGGTTTGGGGCCTTGCCTTCTGAAAAGTCGATCTTTCCTCACAATGCGAAATCTTGGGGTATAACAGTTGGTACAAGCGTTCGGAATTTGGCATCCGCGTGGCGATATTCTTCTCAGCAGCGACTGTATCAGGAGCGTTTGGAGGTCTCCTTGCAGTGAGGCTCCAATCTCGACTGGGACCCTCATGAACACTCACCGATGTCATCCACAGGCAGTTATCTCTAAAATGGAGGGCGTGGGCGGAAAACCTGCCTGGGCTTGGCTCTTCATTTTGGAAGGTCTGGCTACCGTTGTAGCAGGTGCCATGTCCTTCTGGATCATCGTGGATTTCCCGGATGATGCCAAATTTCTAACCGTGGCTGAGCGAACGGTCGTTATTCGGCGACTCCAGGGGGACAACCAATTCAGTGCAGGTGGAGAACGGCTGAGGTGGAAATATATCAAAGCGGGTTTGACAGATTGGAAAACTTACGTGTCCAGTGCGTCATTCATATCGCCGTCAAGCTGAAATCTGAGATACTGAGCAAGACTAGTGGCCGTCTACTTTGGGATTGACATGCCCTTATACGCTTTTGCTTTGTTCCTTCCAAGTATCATCAACCAGGTATGTCCCCGAAGACCGATACCCTTGGCTACCTGTGGGCTCACACCGAATTGCTTTCAACAGCTCGGTAAATGACAACCCCTGCAAAGCAATAGGGAGGCGTTGCATCTGATGTGTTTTAGGTTATAAAGCGACGCCCGCGAATTTATTGACAGTTCCAGTATACACTCTCGCGTGTATAAGCACATGCACTGTCGGCTTCTTAGCCGACCGGTACCGTAATCGAGGGCTCTTCAACTTGTATGTCCTTCTTCCGTTGGTCGCGGTCTTTATGTGCTCATCGTCCCCAATGCATAGGGGCTGCCTTGGTATTGGTACGGGGTTCATTTCGAATGGATGCAGACCGAATTTCGATTGACCCACCCCGTATAAACCTAGCTGCCGCAGGGTACATTATTTTGATTGCCTCTCGCAATCCGACGCTGTCATACGTCGCAGTATATCTGGCGGCTTGGTGAGGAAAACTTCACCTTCAACAATGACGCACCCTGATATGCAGCTGCGTCTCGCAGCGGCATCTATCCTTGCATTCGTGAGTATCAAGTCCTATGAACTTTTCAATTCTACGGACTGATGGATCATCACCGACGTTTTAGCCAACACCGCGTGCGTAGAATCCCTACCTCGAGCTTTGTAGAAGTTCTCTGACTCGGATTCGATAGCGCGTGGGCTTCGAACAACATGGAAGGTTCCTACAAACGTAGTGTGGCGCTCGCAATGATGATATCCTCGTTAGTCCCAGACATTCGGGCAGCGAGCACCATCTGACACATCGCAGGGGAAATCTTCAGGGGGCGGTCAGCTCAAACGTCTACCGTGCGAATCAAACACCATGGTACCCCATGGGACACGGTCTTGTGCTGATGTACATTATGTTCGGGATTATCTCGACATTGTGTCTACGATACTTTTTGAAAGCTGAGAATGCACGTCGAGACCGTGGGGAGAGAGATGAGATTATTGAAGGACATAGAGGAGGACTAGAGATCAACGGACGGTTTGCCAGCGTTGATGAAGCGAGGAGGGAAAAGGGTGATAAGTGGAGCGGATACAGGTATACCTTGTAGTTGATGCATAAGTGTACTTACATCCCAGGTTCCGACTTCGTGGGCACTTGGTGCACTCTTCCATTTATCAACATCTTGTTGCGGTTGCGATCCCACTAAATGTGGTATGGCATACTGTATGCAAGCTGCCGATCATGGTGTGGGGATGGTTGAGTGTGTTGCTGTTAGTCACCTTGCATTTTCATGTTATTATGTATTCAGATTGGAGTCTATTGTAGTTTCATCCAGGAATTGTCCTGTCATATTGCAGTGCATGATTGCATGTCATTGCTATGGTGGTTGAACATCAACACATTGTAAGCATCCTGTCATGCCTGTCATGGTGTGGGGATAGTTGAGTGGCATTGCCATCAAGTTGCCTTGCATTGTTCTGTCATTGAGTGTTGAAGTTGGAGTCTAGTTTCATCCTGGGGTAACATCCTACTAACAGCAACAACATATCTCAGATCTGACAACCAAAGCCCTGGCTTCATACTTGTGACCACCAGGACTTTGAGGCCCTTGTGCAAATTGTATCTATATGCCTGCAAGATGGATACATGTTCTTCAAGTCAAAGGGTCAATGTGACACAACTGTGTCATCAAGACACAACCATTGACAACAATTTAAAAAAACTTACTATTGGTAGTATGATCTCAGAAGGCCTTTGAATTAAATGACAGATTTGACTCAGATTCCAAACATGAGTCAGAGTCAGAGAACCATTGATGAATGGACAACAAATAGGGATGTGGGTAATGATCCTACTGGAATTCAACATTACACAAAATCTAGGAATAGTGGGCCATCAGCAAGCTATAGGAAATACAGTGGCTCAAAAAACTGTCTGCATATTTGGACATTTTTCATTAAACACAATATTCTCTGATACAACCTAACCCTAACCTTAAAATATGAGTGTATTAAATACAGTACCTACTCTTGGCTTTCTATTGGTTCAAGGATCAAGGTTTTTGGATAAGGTTAATGAAAATGGCAGCCATTTCAGATTGATGACTCATTCAGACAGTTTTTTGACTTTATATAAATCTGGGTATCTAGTACTTGGTATGACCTCCTTTGGCCTTGATAGCTGCTTCAATCTTTCTAGGCATGCTTTCTATCCATTTTTCTTCTTCTTCTTTACCACAGCCTTTAATGAGGCTTCCTTGAGGGTATTTCTCTCAGTCTGGGGGCAGACAGGAGCATCAATGATAGAATCGATGTATTGAGTGGCATGAACACCATTTTTGGCCTTGCCAGTAATGATTTTCTGAACAATAGCCCTCTTGTTGGTAGGGGTAAGCTTTGAAGGATGGCTGCCATGAAGCCTAGTCTTCTCTGGCTGGAGTTCCTAAAGAAACTGGCATACTGTAGACTTCCCTAGGGCAGTTTTGGAAGCAATTTTTCTAGAGGAAAGACCAAGAATAGAGTAATGATGTTTTTTTTTGAGAAGTAGAGATGGACTTCATGGTGATGGTGTGAAAATAAACATGGAATAGTGGGGTTTATATATGCTGTCTGACACTCAATTACATAAAGGTGACATAATAGAACAGTTACCAGATGTATGTAATCATATTACAGCATGCTAGGGTCTAATATATGTAATCAAAATTTAAAGTCAAAAAACTGTCTGAATGAGTCATCATTTTGAAATGGCTGCCATTTCATTGAATCTTATCCAAAAACCTTGATCCTTGAACTAATAGAAAGCCAAGAGTAGGTACTGTTTTAATAAACTCATATTTTAAGGTTAAGGTTAGCTGGTATCAGAGAATATTGCATTTAGTGAAAAATGTCCAAACATATGGATGGTTTTTTGAGCCACTGTATATAAGCCCTACTTGTACTCTATATTCTGCAGTTTAGATATCAACTAAAGTCACTCCTCTCAACCCTGTCCTCTAAGACCTCTGCTTGACAACTTCAAGTTAGTCTCTATCTTGTCACTTTGACCCTTTGACTTATCTTCTCTCCTGTCATCCCCTTGATCTTCCACCTGAACTTTCCTCCTCTGCTAAATCCTTGGGCTGAACTCAAGCAAGGAGCAACACATAAGTTGAAGCCAAGTCCATTCCAACACCTCCATGAGCTCCAGACAGACCAGAGGAACTGGACTTAGCACTATATTCAAACTCACACTTGTTCAAGTTCACTAACTCCTAGTCATGGCTAGAGTCCAAACCCATTCTCAAACACTCCAACAAAACACCTCTATCACTCCAATGCTCCTGCAACTACATAAGTTCCTTCATGAGAAATCATAGAGGATCTGACATGGTAGCCAATTCCACATTTTCTCATCTTGTCACATTAATGAATCCACCTCTGGCTCTTGCCCAAAACCAAACACATCAATTCCAGCAATTTAGAGGGTGCCTATGGACACGCCTCTTGTGCACTGTGGCAAACATGACCAAACAGACTGTTTTGCCTACTATAGGAGTACGTCACTTGGTGTATTCTTGGTGTATTTTATATACATGGCATTTTTGACCACCTCTTGTCAACTCTGTTGGTACACTTTGTGTACACTTCTAATTACACTTTCTGAATTACTTTGGTACACTTTTGACCACATTTTTTACTATCACTTTCAACTCTGTTTGTACACAAGAAAGTGTACATGTTGTAAACATATTTGGTACACTTTTGACTGCAATTTTGAC
Organism: Paxillus rubicundulus Ve08.2h10; assembly: GCA_000827395.1. NCBI lineage: Eukaryota > Fungi > Basidiomycota > Agaricomycetes > Boletales > Paxillaceae > Paxillus > Paxillus rubicundulus. Next base: position 3,777 of record KN825100.1, on the reverse strand, counting down.
TACCTTTAAAAAGCTCTGTTTGTACACTTTGTAGACTTTGGAATATCAGAAGGTGATAGTGGATTTTATTGTATGGTCAGTGTGAACTTTAGGGCAGGCTCATGATATGAGTACCACAGGTGCTGTAATTGCTATAGTTGCTCTAATAGTTGGCCTTGAAATTTTATAGAACTATAGTTACACTTGGGACTATAGCAGATGATTAGAGAACTCTAAAGTGGGGACTTGTCTTTAAATTATATGGTAACTATAGGTTTTATAATTGACTTTTATAGAACTATATTTGCTCCAAAAGTAAAGTCAACTTTTTCTGATGATGGAGATGAGGGAAATCTGGAACTCCAGAATGAGCAGGACATTGGTCAGGACAATTTCATACTTCCTTTTGGAGATGGTGGAGAACAGCACAATAATTCCAATCCTGATGGCAGAGGTGGTGGAGTTGTCCCCAAAGGCAACCAAATGAGGAGGAACAAGTAGGAAATAAGTCTGGATCCAGGATCAATGTGGGACCATATGAGAAGTGGCTCTAGAGTCAATGACAATGGTGTTTCTCCCACTGGCCTTGGGTTCAGACAACAAATAGGCAAGAACAAATGCCATTAAAGACTTGCATACACCTACAGTAACTATGTTTTCAATCTCTGAAGTTTTAGGAGAAACCTCCAGAGTATCCTCAGCCATGTTGGGCTTCTCCTTCTTTTTCTCCCATCTCTTTCCTCCACCTCTTCCTTTCCTCAACTCCTTTGTCCAATGCTGATAGACATAGCAGTCATCAGAGTTGTGTCTGGAGTGTTGGTGGTGCTCACACCAAGTAGCAGAATTGGAAGGACAGGTGGAGGACTTGTTGGAGACCTTGAGGGCAGAGTCCAACAAATAGGTATGTATAAGGGAAAGTCACCTCAGTCAGCAAAGAACAACTGAGGAATCCAAGGGAAAAAGTAAGTATATAGATGTACTGCAATAGGAAAAGAAGTACTTGCTAAGGGTGACAGGAGATCAGGAATAAATCTAGGAACATAAAGGATATGAAATGGGGAGTTAAGCAATGTATGATAAGGACAGAAATACCCCTGGAAGATTGGGAGTGGTAGCAGGACTTGGTAGGACAATGGGATAACAGTCCAGATGTATTCTGAATGGAATCCGAATCAGGACCATGGGTCTGCATGGTTTGGAGTGATTCTGGACAGAAACTCTGGATTTCCAAGTTGCTGGGTTTCCATGACTGTATTCTGAGTTTCCAGATCTCAGAGTCCACTGTACTTTATCAAAGTGGTGACTGACAAAACAGCAAGCAAAAAGGCCATTAATTTCAAAGGTGTTATTATCAGCAGATCCATTGACCTAGAATGAATTAGAAGTGTTGTACATAAGAGTGGAAGTGTTTGGGCATCATGATGTCTGCTCATGGAAGGCATGATTGGCATAGCTACAAGAGGGAGGGCCTGGTGTGCATGCATTGGGTTGTCACTGTCATTGTGGCCACAGACTGAAGTGGTCATGCATGTGATTGGCATAGCTGCAAGAGCAGTTAGTTATTAATCAAAAGAGAGAGAAATCTACTATGTGTGGCAATATTTGGTTGTTGTGGTTGCTGCAGATGGGGTGCACATTGTATGTGCTAGTGTCATCATGCCAGCCATGGTCTAACTGTCTTTTTCTTCAGCTAGTTGCATGGTTTTGACTTGTCCAAAGTTACAGCTGGCACTGCTTGTTGCATCACCCATGTCACCTTCATTCTGACCCCCTGCCTTGCCCTTAATGTTTCTAAATTTGTCTCTCTTGTCCCCTTTTGTCATATACCATGTTGTGTCAGTCAACTCCACTCCTCCAGAGCCTACTCTGGCTCAACTCTGCTTTTCCACCTACACCAAGTCCACTTTTCCACCTATACACAAGTCCACCTTTCTGCTTATCTTTAATACTCCTGTTTCTGTACCTTGTTTCTCATCCTTCGTACTTTGACAGACATTTGACATATCTAATGATTCCACCTTCTGCCTTGTTCCATTCTGACTTGCTTTGACTCCTCCTGACTTGTTCCCTATCTCTCTGATGACTTTGGCCCACATTCCATTCCACCCTGGTACTCCAGTGCCCTCTGTGTTTACTTGTCACCATAGTATATAAACCCTCCTTGTATTTTGTATTCTGCAGTTTGAATATCAACTTTGATCACTCCTTTGTTCTGTCTACCTAAGTCCTTCTCTCAACACTTGAAGCTAGCCTTCTTGTCATCACTCTGACCCTCTGTTCTCTGATTCCTCCACTCTGCCATAACTCCACCCCTCTGAAATACTGGACTGAACTCGGACAAGGGCACAACACATAAGTTGAAGCCAATGTCCACTGCTGCACCTTTGACAACTCCAGACAGCCTAGAGGAACCAGGACTTAACAGTAGGGAGTAGAGCAGAGTCATTATCTCCAGGTTTCCAAGATGTCAGAGTTTGTGTTCCAGTTCCAGAGTTCACTGTGCTTTGTCAAGTGTGCTAGTGTTGTCTTGTGGCTCTGACTCATGTCATTGTTGTGCTGCTGTGAGTCATGTCTTCCTGTTACTGAGTCATTCTGGGGTGTCAATATTGAGGTTGTGTGACAGTGAGTAGGAAATTAGCCAGTGAAAGAATTTCTTAGAAAGTGACCCCATGGCTACACACATAGTCACTTAAGAAGCATGAGGCTGTGAGTTGCCAGTGTTGTGAGATGAATACAGAAAGCATACATTAGCAAACCATCATTTGGGGTACAGTGACAAAATCTATAATAGAGCAGTGATTTCCCAGAATACTAAGGATTAGCTATGAGTAGTAAATAGGTATGGAATGAACTCACCTCAGCCACTGCCTAAGAGGGGCAAAGAATTATTGAGGAATCCAAAGTGAGAAATAAGTAAGTATATATATATGTAGTGGAGTAGGTGGAGAAGTGCTCACTAATAATAACAGGGGAGCAGGAACAGGAACAAAAAGGAGATGGAATTAAGTGATGTAAGGAAATGATGGAGCATCCCTGGAGGCTCAGGAGTGATGATGAGAAGAGGATGATGAAGTATGATAACAGTCCATGCAAGCTCCAGATGGATTCTGAGCAGACACTGAGACTCCAAGCAGTTCCACCTGGTGGTGGAGCAGAGATACAACCTCCAGGTTTCCAAGGCTCCAGAGTTGGTGTTCCAGTTCCAGAGTTCACTGTACTTTGTCATACACATACAGCACTTCCACTGCTTCCACTCCCTTTCCAGTGTTCTCCTGGTATTTTTTCCAGACTCTCAACTAGCTTAATGATGTAAACCTCCACTCAACCATAAGATAGCCTGCAAGCATTTACTGTAAATATCATGTGACAAAATAGAACAAAGTGTGACAATGGAGGTAAAAAATCATAGGAATAAATACAGAGCATACATATTATGGAGAAAGTAAAATGCATAAGTTGTAGCATAGGGCACTGTTGAGATTTTTATACATTTCAGAATGTCAATTTATGGTGTATTGAAGTAGGTGACAAAATATAGTGAACTCTGGAACCGGAACACCAACTCCACTTTCCTGGAATGTCAGAGTTCATACCTCTGCTCCACCGCCAGGCAGATCCGCTTGGACTTTCAGTACCCGCTCGGAACCCATGCAGAATTTGTGCGGACTCTCATCATTCTCTACTTGTCATCATTCCTGAGCCTTCAGGGGCGTTCCATCACTCTTCCACATCGCTTAATCCCATTTCCCCCTTGTTCCTGTTCCTGTTCCCTTCATTATCATTAGCAAGCACTTCTCC
>KN825099.1:0-32230 GCA_000827395.1 Paxillus rubicundulus Ve08.2h10 | reverse complement strand
TATATGTGGCGGAATGGGTGGAGAAGTGCTCGCTAATAATAATCAGGGGATAGGAACAGAAACAAGGAGGAAATGTAATTAAGCGATGTCAGGAAGTGATGGAGCACCAATGGAGGCTCAGGAGTGATGATGAGAAAAGGATGATGAAGTGCAATAAGGGTCCACACAAGTCTGTATGAAGTCCAAGTGCTTGTTGAGATTCCAAGTGGTTCCACCTGGTGGTGGAGTGGAGGTAGGAAACCCAACATTCTGGGAGTGCAGAGTTGGTGTTCCGGTTCTGAAGTTCACTGTATTTTGTCACTACCATTTGACAGGGATATGTCAGGAAGTGTTGGAAAGCATTGGAATTAGGCCAGATGAGATGGGAAAGTCATAGGATGTGACAGCCTGTTGATTGTTTTTTAGGTGACTGGGTCAGATTTCGACATATTGGGTGCATTTCTAAGAGAGTGGGTTTGTTTTTGACACATCAAATTTGCTTTTGTGGCAGTGGGTCTGTTTTTATTATGTCAGGGCCAGTCTTGAGATAGCAAGAATGTTTTTGAGGTGACTGGGTTAGTGTTGCTGCAGCTTCAAGCTGCCATTTTTTATCTCATCCATTTCACCACAGATCTTTATGCATGTAGGGAAGGAAATGCAATTTCTAGTCACACCTGCTATCTAAAAAAAGAATTACATGGATTGGACTGGCCAATGTTGAGTTATGTCACTTAAGCTATTTGTCAGCTCCAATGAAACCAATTCTGACCAATGCTGATTTTGGGCTTATCTCTCAGTGATTGTTGGATGGATTTGTGTAATTATTTTTTTATCTGGAAGGGGAAGCAGGATGCTACATTTCACTCACTTGAAGTATCGATATCTACAAAGAAATGTGGATGCTACAAGCAAAAGCTGCACAAAAAGCCACAGAAATGAAAAGCCAAGCTGAGGCAACACTACTCATATATGAACCTTTGAAGTAGTTGTACTTCAGACACAGTCTGGATATATTGACTTTTCCAACATTGGTTGGAAGCAAACAGCTTTATTGTGTTATGTATGGATTGTGTACAAGTGTACCTTCTATTCCTACCTTGTTTGTATCTGAGCAATTACTGATTCCTGCAGTGAGTGACAGTCTGGGACAAACTTTCAGAGTACTGTCCAGGGCTGTCCAGAGCCAATCAGTTGGGTACCTTGCTGGGGGTGTCTGTCAGTCTGGGACACCTGTCCACCCCTGTCTAGGAGAGGGCTAGTTTGCTGATGTGATCCTTAGTAGTCTGGGCAATCACTGCCCTCTTATAGTTTTTGTCAGGCTGTAGGTTGGCTGACAATTGGCTGGCTTTTTGTCAACCTCAGCCATCTGTATGCTACAGTGCCAAAGCACTACATGCTTACCCTCAGTCATACTCAGCACAACTGACTGAGGGGGGTGGGGGGTGGGATAGGAACTGTATACTGTGGTTGGAATTCCAACAGTCACTATCATGTGTCGCTCCAAGTGAACAAAATCTATTGTCAAGCTGAAAATGAACTGAACAATCAGGTCTCCTGCTGTCCACTGGTTCAACAATCAAGACCACTCTAGAATGTATTGGTACTAGTACTGCTAACTTAGGTACCAGGGTGACGAGTTACACTTGATAGCTCAGGCTCCCTTGGGAAAAGTGTTGGAAGACTTCTCCTGAAAATATTCCACCGCCTCCTACGGCCTGGAGCATTCTCTTATAGCTCAGACTTAGGAATAATCTATCACGATTTATTTTTTCCATAATGGTGAATGCAGTCCAGCTATCCATTTCAAAGTTATAACCCACCTCAATGTCCGAGTCCATCCTTCTCACCAGACTCTTCGTTGGTGGTATACCAGTCGAGGTCTACAGTCATTCTGACTCCCCGGACTCCTCGCTACCCGTGAATGCGTTGTTTCTGCTTCATGGCCGTCAGGAATCCACAGAAAGGGTTGCTCCCATCGCGAAGTCGATCCTTGATGTCAACTATAGTCCAGCAGGCGCTCATAAGAAACGGGACTTGATCGTCATCGCTTTTGCAAGTATCATGCAACAGGCGTTATCGATGGTTCCGCTAACTGAGTAGGGGTGCTAGGATCATCGCAATCATGGAACCCGTCTCTTGGATGCCTCGCGCAATGACGGATGGAACAGAGACCTCAACAAGAACAACGCTCAACATGCGTGAGTTCAAGTTATTACCGATGCAGTAGCATGCCCCCCATTGACAAGTACACCGACCTCAGTGTAGACATGTACACCATACAGAGTATATCAAGGAACCTTTGTGCTGCCTGCGTGAATACTGATCTTGGATTCATTAGCTGGCACGGTGCACGATGTGACGTTCCTCATCGACCACATATCTTCTCACCTCTATCCCTTGGGCGAACGAGAGGTCGTAGAATGGGGCATCGCAGGCATCAGTCTGGGAGGTCACTCTGCCTGGATTGCGCTTACCCGCGGTAGATGCTCTCGGTTCTGATCCGTCCATCGCCTTCTCATGCTACCATTGTGATCTTGTCCAGAACCTCGCATCCGACTTGCCATTCCCATCATTGGGTGCCCAGACTACACCAAACTCATGTCTCAGCGCGCCGAACGCACTGGAGTCCCTTTCATACCACCGTATTACCCTCCTCAGCTGAAGGCCTATGTCGATGCCTACGATCCGGCAAGCTTCCCGTTCCGCGCGAACGATGCGACCAACCCTTTCTTAGGGAAGAGGATCCTTGTGTTGTCAGGCGCGAAGGACAAGCTGGTGCCGTGGACTACAAGCATGGAGTTTGTTGAGGGGCTTGAAGTCGGCGATGGGGTGAAAAAGGTGGTGTTGGAAGCGAACGCGGGGCATGAGTGCACCCCTGCGATGGTCCAGGAAGTGGCACTCTTCGTCTCAGATTGGTTAGCCAACTCAACTTGGGTACAGCATAATAATAGGGTATGTAAGATTTAGTAAAAGTCAGGGTACAATGCGGGTCTAGGTACTATGGTGTCTATCTACATGCTAGTCATATGGCTCACAAGATCCATGACCCCCCTCGCTAGCCTTAGCCATATCTCTGAATCAGTCCGTCATAAACAACGAACACGATCCCACTACATGGAATCGCTTTTGCGACTGTCATCCCACAGCCAGCATATAAACCTCTCCACCCGCGCGCGCTATACATTGCCCTTGCCGTTTCCCAGAATGTCCCTACCTTGGGTGTTACGTGCGCTGAATGCGTGAAGCTATCTGGAGGACGCAGCTCTTCTGCAGTCTGAATCGCTGACTTAACCGTATCAGCAGGATAAAGCGAGAGCATACATATTCCGCCAGCCAGTGCGCCAGAGAGGGCAGATTCCCAGGGTAAAAGTGTAACAGATCGTGTATCGGGTGTCGCTGTGAAGGAGCTCCGTGGATTGAGAGATTGGGCTTGGATGCGTCGAGCAAGAAGGAGTGATGCAATAAATTCCTTGGAAGCGAACCATGCTGCTGTACCCCCTGTCTCGCGAATCATAGTGCCGACATGGCCAACCCAAAGGCCTTTCAACCCCGAGGTGCGCACGATTTTGGAGACAATTGACAATGGACCTGGAAGTTTCCGTGGGTAAACAAGGATAGGCTTCTGATAGATTGAGGAACGGGCAAGATTAAGTGCAGTGGCGTGAACGAAAGAAGGCGGTGTCGTTTTGAAATCGGGAACTTTCGGTGGAGCCGCAAGCATTTGAACCTGCATCTTGCACTTGACCAGCTCGATGGGGGTCCTATGAAGCGTTAATTTATCATGTCACACAATTACGGGTTAGAACTGTACACGACCCACGGACATGATGAAGCTAGTGAGAAAGCCGGCGCCTGCGGCTGCAAGTCCAAGCTCGGGGAGGGTGAGTTGACGTGGGGGCGACGTGGAAGCGTTGGGGGTGGACCAACGTATGAAGGATTGGAGTTGGCTATAGGCTACGAAGAGACCAGCTGTTTCCGCCATGGACCCAAAGATGGGGACTGGTAGACCCTAGATAGGCGAATCAAACCAGAAGTTTGATTTTGAGTTTCGTGATGGGAGGTGAAGGACAGGTGCCGTCCGAACTGCACTTACGCGATAGAGCCCCCTGATCCCTTCATCTCGCCATGTCCTTAGGAGGCAGTCAAGGGGACCTCCAAAGCGGGAAGTGCGGTCGAGGACCTGTGACTGGAGGCGGACTTTTGCCAAGTCAAATGGATATTCGAAAACTTCTGCGACCATGCCAGCGATCTATGGAAGGTTGAATGTGCGAAAACCGACGCACGAGAATAAGTCATACATTTAATGGACATGATAGAACGCTTACACTCCCAAAGGCGATGTCCTTCACCGCGCGAATGGTGGGCGAGTCACTGTCATCCTCCAGTGGATGGGAGTCGGCCGAAAGTCCTTCTGGAAAAGACCCATGGCGGGGATCCATAGACGCTCAAGATATATAAGCTCGTCTTTTCACTGTGCTCTTTCACGCGCTGTGTTCAAACCACGCCTAACACATTGTGAACCTGAAAATGAAGAAAATCAAGTGCAAGGGAGGTAGAATTTTTATTTTATTTTACTTTATTAATCTACGCTTCACGCGTACATGAGACCACGTGACATGTGCTGCGAATACGAACCAGTTCGGCACCTGAACCGCTAGAAAAGGAATTCGGGGTTCCCCTCGATGAGTGACGTCATGTGCCTCAGTATCAGCCAGTTTCTAAAACGGACCAGAGATACTAATTTTCTGAACACAATATTTCTGTATAAAAGGGGGCGGCATCGCGAGGTCAAGCCAGCGCCCCCTTCTCTCTCTTTTCCTCTGTTCAGATACTCCAACATGCCCCAAGGTACAATGAAAGCATTGTGGTACAACAAGGTCGTGTCGCGTGCACCTCCTCCATAAATGCGTCTGATTCACTCATATCATCTCCAGCCACGAGAATTTGAAATAAAGGAGGTTCCCATACCTGGAGTCGGCGACGATGATGTTCTCTTGAAAGGCGAGTTTCATTGCTAGCCTCTAGGACGTATCGCATCCTAACCTTGCGGGGGGTTGTGTAGTGACATGCTGCGGTACGTCGAGAGCCCGCGACTCGAAGTAACTAGCGCTGGCTGATAATATCATTTGTTTTATCTTACAGGTGTATGTGGCACCGATGGACACATTCATGAAGGGGAGTTCATCTCCAAGTTCCCGGTGAGGCTCCACCTTATCAGATCAGTGACGTCAATCAAGTCTCTTATCTCGCCAGAACAGTTGATTCCAGGGCACGAAGCCATCGGAACAGTCGTGGAAATGGGTAAAAATGTCACAGGCTTCGAGATCGGAGACCGATGCGTTGCTGATGTTGGCATCACTGTAAGCATACATATAAAGCTCAAGATCAGAGAACTGCGGTACTAATCTTTTTCGGGTTCGTTACACAGTGCGAGAACTGCTTTTATTGTCGACGTGGGCAATCCCTCCTGTGTGAGAACTTCAACGCTCGAGGTGTCACGTTGGATGGTGGCTTTGCCGAATACATCGTATAGTAGGTCCAGAATCCATACCTCGGGGTTTGCCATGTGGTTCTGATATTCTATATATTCAGCCAGCAGAAGAAGCTTTACAAGATCAAGAATTTGACCGATGAGGAGGCAACACTCTTGGAGCCCGCGGCCTGCGCGATCCACGGTCTTGACAAGTTGAACCCGCCAGTCGGCGTGGAGGTCCTCCTCCTAGGAGCTGGCCCCACGGGACTTATCCTGGCTCAGCTGCTTAAGCTCAACGGCGCTTCCAGAGTCGTCATCGCAGCCAACAAGGGAATCAAAATGGACATTGCCAAAGACCTCGAGGCTGGCGACGAGTACATCGAGCTCGACCGTCAGAACCCAGAGTCACAGTGGGCAAAGCTCAAAGCCGACAACCCATACGGATTTGACGTTGTCGTCGAAGCCACGGGGGTGGAGAAACTTGCGAATGATTCGATCAACTATGTCCGCAGAGGAGGAACACTGATGATCTATGGTGTCTACGAGAACAAAGCTCTCGTACACTGGCCACCATCCAAGATTTTTGGAGACGAGATCAACGTGAGTAAAGTCGATGACTGGCACATGAGTGTGTCCGTGCTCACCTTGTGTCTTTCTGCCATAGATCATCGGGTCTTTCTCGCAGACATACTGCTTCCCCCGAGCTGTCGCATATCTTGACAGCGGCAAAGTCAAGGTGAAGGGAATGGTTACGGATGTCTATAAACTTGAGGACTTCCAGCAGGCACTGGACAAAATGAAGAGTCGAGGAGCATTGAAGATTGCAATCAAGCCATAGGCGGGTCCTTGGCCAAGCAAGGACCCAGGAGCACTATGTTTCTTGTTGTATCAGTATACATACCCTTCCGCTATGTATCCTCGTGAATTCTGTTACATACCATGGACCTGCCAACAAATACTGTATACGATTTCACGCAAAGGAATACATGGTCTTTAAGAGTCTTCTGAAAGATGTCGTATAGTCACCAGCCGACCGACGATGCTGGGGTGATTAGTACCACCACGAAAATCTTGTTATCCTGTGGACAGTCTACTTGTAAGCCCATGTACGCCCTCTCCCAAGTTATCGCCGAGTATATCAAACGACAAGCAACATGAGCGACTTCGACAGATGATGATCTGATCGATGCGTTCGTATATCGACGCCGGGTATGAAAGGTTGCACTTCTCCAGCATCACCTCTTAAACCTCTATTGCTGCCATGTACAGTGTCAAGAAAATGATCCATCACATGCATCACGAGCTGAAATGACAGACTGGCCCCATCGTTCTCATCGATGCCGTTGTCCAGACTTCTTCCTCCCACAGGACTTCGCATCATTGACCATCCTCGCCCTCGCTATTGTGGTGCCCTTCGTTCTGGCACGTTGAAATGTCGCTGTAACCGCGATGCTTGAGGAGCATGTGTAGGTTTGTAGTTGAGACGAGTTCGATCATTCCCAGCGTGAATCCTGGAAAAGTGATTGTCACGGTCGTTGTACTCTTGAACTTGACGCTTCCCAAGAACCGTGATAAAGTATACCAGATCCGTGTTTCTTCGCGCAGGTTATTACCCTAACGTTACCCTCAGCGCCGGGCCGCCGCTGAGCGCTGAGCGATGACTTTTGGCTCCACTGTGGGACCAAAAGGGTTCCGTTGATTATTCTCTTTACCTCCGGATCATCAAGGGCTCTTTCTTTTGCCCCGTTTCCCTCGGATATCTTCTTGCATATTCTGCACTAACTCAGTCATCGCGTCTGTTAGATGCTGACAAGGAATGTTGTGGTGGCTGAAAGCAAACGTGTGGATGGCAGCTTGGTGAGTAATGACACGGACGTTCGCTCAAGTTCACGTTTCACTCAATCTGCGACTGAAGCTGGTGGAGGAGCCTTTAGATGTAGAAGGTTACCCAAAAAACCCCGCTGGACTCAAACTTGAGCAGGTTCACGTCTATGTGAGGCATGGTATGTCACACGCCCATCCTGGCCCTTGCTGTCATCGCTTGACTCATCAGAGACGTGTCTTACAGGTGAACGGACGCCAGTAAGGTCCCGTATGGCAGATCCGCCCGCTTCCATCCCCGAACTCTGGCAGATGTGTACCGTAGCGAGGCGATTCCGCGAGACTGTTGATTCGACAGCAACCCCTGGCGAACCTGGTGCCGAGGGATTGTGGTTCAAGAAAGGTGTGGAGACGCGAGACGGGAGGACGGCTCCGAACGTGTGGTAAGTCAGTTTTTTGTTGCTGAACGAACAAGGGCTCTAATTTCAATCATAGTCTTCTTGGAGATCTAACAGACACTGGGAAGGAGGTAGGGAGTATGGCTCCCCATTTACGAACGAACCGTCACTGAACGACCTCCAGTCGACTTACAAATTCGGTGTCGCATTACGGAAGCTGTATGTGGAGAAGTAAGTCGAACCTTTTCTGCTCAGTAGGTGAACTGAGCTGATTGTGCCAGACTCGGTTTCCTTCCTGGGACCCTGCAGAGCGAGAACCAGGCTTATTTCCGGTCAGTTGACATCCTTCCTTCTCTCTAGTACATGTTTACCGACTGCGTACGTTCGTCAGCTCAACTAACCTTTCGCGGACAATTGAATCCATTGAGCATATCGTGCATGGTCTATACCCGCAAACACAATGTGCTGCCGATGTCATACCCTCGATCTTAGTTAGGTATGCTGGTAGACTCACGCTTCCAGAACGCCAATAAATGCGCCTTTATAGGAATAAAGTGGACGAGAATATCATCAGCAACATTTTATCTTGCCCACAGCTCGGTCTGCTAGAGTTGCAGTTCGCTGCGGGTATGCAGGGTGTCCCTACTCTCGACTGCAAGTTAATTTTAATGCTTTCTACCCCCAGCTGCTGCTGCTCGATGGAACCCTCGACTGCAGAGTCTCGACAAGGAATTGTCAAAATATATCAACGGCAAGCCAATACGTGTTGATGGATCGCCTCGTACCTCTGGGATATTAGATACAGTGAGCTCAGGAAAAGTCAGCTTGCGGATGCAAGATACTGACAGGAACCTGCGCAGGTTCGCTCAGCTGCAGCACACGGGCTTGAGGTCCCTGATCCTTTCTGGGATCCGGAAGTCATCAATCTGATTGTCCGTGTCTTACTGCGTCTGGCGGTCGTGTGCCTGCGCTCACTATTGTCTTTCAGGAGACCGCAGTCTCAGACGAGTGGTTTACAAGTACGTGTTCACATGCGATCACCAATCACTAACTAAGTCTCATCTTCAAAACAGTCTGTGAAGTGCCTAAATTTATCCCAAAAGGTGTGGCACTGATAGTCTGTGGTTGACTAACACAGTCAAGAGTGAGGAAGGTCGCCGGTTAGGCATGGGCCGGCTCCTCGCAGAAGTTTCGACCAAAATGCAGAACAAGATTGAAAAAGCCAAGGCCGACCCATTAAAAATCCTTGTATACAGCACACATGACTCCGCGTTGGCTGCTCTATGCAACACGTTTGATGTCTTTGACGACAAGTACGTTTACCACACTTGGGCTCGCGTTTGTGGTGGTATTCATTGAGGAACAACCCCTACGAAAAGATGGCCCCCGTTTACGTCGTCCGTTACTTTCGAGCTATTCAAGAAGCAGTCGCGACCAGAATGGCGGTCAAGCTTGCAAATCTTGCTGGGTGGACTGTGGAAATCGCATTCTGAAGAGGAACATTGTACGTCTGGGCCTTCATCCCTGATATGCGGATCGCCATTCATGCCTGTGTTGTTTCCAGACGTTCGCATGCGGTACAAGAACAAAAACATGATTCTTCCTATTTGCGCAGAAGATGGAAAACACCTCCCAGGGTCACCCGAGTTCTGTACTTTCTCTACGTTTCGACAGAGAGTCAAGGAGCTTACGCCTGTGAATTGGACTGCGGAATGTTCACCACGGACATGATGGCCTTGGTTTTCGATGGCTTGGTGGATTCGATTCCGACGGTTTGATCTATTTAGTGAATGATGACTGTGACATTGACATTATTGTTATGGTGCTTGGTTAGACTCCTACCCAGCCGTGAGGAGGTCATCGTGCATGGGAGGGAGTTGGACGAACGAGTCACGTATAGATAGTTCAATAGGTAACCACCAAGAACAAACACCAGATTTTCGATGATGACTCTTCGTGCTGCTAGAAACAGTCGTCTGAGCGTCTGAAAAAGACCTGTTCACTTGGTGTATTGCATGTGTATGACTGAAGTCATCTCAGAACATATGGCACAAAGAATAAGAGATGTATTTGATGACAAAAAAACATAAAGAATCTACAAACGGCGTCTTGCACCTTCCTAAGCTTGAAGGGGCTTCGCTACTTCACCAATGTGCTTGGAGAATATCTTGAGCGATCTAAGTGCAAGAAAGGACAGTGTTGATGGTCAGGATGAGGATTAGGAACGATGAGTTATGGCTAGGGTCGGGTTTAACAACGAATGTCACAAAAGGTCACGGCACGAAGAGTCACTGTCAAAATTCTGGTGTTGTATGTTTCTTCTCGGTGGCTGCAGTACAACCTAAGTTACCTGACTATCCATCTTCCTTTCATGCATGATGACCTCCTCATGGCTGGGTAGGAGTCCGGTAGGAGATTGGATGGACTGCACTCTTACGTGGATAGTCCAGCATATTTGCGTCTGCGTGAGTGAAGCATCTCACCCGGTTTTCATGAGCGAGAGGACTGTTGACACTGCAGGCAGGAAGGTGGATCACCGTGGGCCAAGTACAGAGAGGAGGCAATAGAACCACACACCCACACTCCGTGGCAAGATGGTCAACTTCAATTTAAAGCCACCTCCACAAACGCCCGGTACAGATGGAACGGGCTTTCGCCCGCAGAAAACTTGACGGCCGTACCCTGGCCAATAAAAACTACCTGACCTCTTTTCACATGCAGTCGCTTGGAACCATCAGCCCAGACGATGGTACCTTCTCCATCCGTGACAATGGCGATTGACGGTCCACGCCGGGGGCGGTGGCCCTCGATATGGGACTTTGCAACGATCACTTGCATCACCGCCAATTCGTTAATACCCGGATTAAATACGAGCGTCCCGTTGGTGTGCGTGCTTCCCGGTGTGAACATGGTTGGTTGTATCAATGTTTTCCCAAGGGCTGGAGACACTTGCACTCCGGCTAGGAAATTATCAATATCCTTATCCTCTTCTGGACTAAATGCTGCGGCGATGGTATTGTCCGACGTTGCCATGCACTCGATGATGTCTGGGCCTGTGTTCAGGACAATGTCACGTCAACGGAAATGAAACGCACCTCCGGAAATGTATGCATGCGGCTCGCCGACAGCGACGGAAAGGGCATGTCCCTCTTTCAGAACATAATAGTTCATCATGAATGCGCAGAAGACACCATGATCTCCAGGGTGCATATCGTGAACTCTGAGAAGCAATGACTTCACCTTTTCCTCTTCAGGTGATACTTTGGCAGAACGATACCGGCCGACCAAAGCAGTTAGGTTCTGCTCCACTACCGCTTTGTCCGCCTTAAGAAGAGTAGACCAAAGCTCTCTTAGTGCTCCTTTTTGGCGACCAGCATCTTTTTGCTGGACTGCGGAGGATAGGTTGTCGATGAGATCTTGGGAAAACATCGCAGCAAACTCAGGGACCGAGGATAGATAAGTTAGGATCTGGAATCCGGGCAAAAAGCCACACAGGACGTGGAACTGCGATAACGCCAGGGCCATCTCTGGCTTGTGGTTTGGGTCTGCACGTCGTCAGTAAAACGTACCATGCATTGGATCTGTCTCAAACCTGAGTATCTATCTGGCCGGTTGGCATGAATGTGTTCAGCGAGCGTCTTGTTAGGATGAATTTGTATTGGTAATGCTTTGTCGAATGACAATACTTTGAACAGGAAGGGAAGGTTTCCATCTTTCAAACCGAAGCGGTTAATCACAGGTTCGCCCAAAAGTTGGGGGTTGGCTGCGAGATGCTCGGACAACAGTTTTCCCGAGCCATGTACTCTGGATGGTGCTGCTGGGTGCGTTCCCATCCACAGCTGCCCGCCGGTTAAGGTTGATTGATTAGTGTGAGTTGGCTGCATGCGGTTGTTCCGTGACATACCTCGGCGTAAGTGAGGTTCTCGTCTACATCACAGTCTGGTATTGAAGCCAACTGCGCTACAAGGGAAGCTAGCCCTGTTTTACCCCATGGATACGTCTTGGTTTCAGATGTAATGAGAAAGACCTGTTCAGACATGGTTGGTGGTATGGCCAAAAGGTAAGATGTCAGATTGAATACATAGCTTGACGAAGACAAGACTGACATCATAGACTCCTAATTCCCGAAGGGTTTCTGTCACGTGAATCGGAACAGAATGCCTCTATCTAATCGGCGATTGAACCTTAACTTGGAGAACTGCACAGTACCAACACGCCGGCGATTGCCGTGTCTAGGGAAATCTACGCATCGTCCTCAAGACCCCAAGCCAACGCCGACGCCGACAACCATGGTCAACATCCCCAAGTGAGCCTTTAAGATGGACTTCCCTGTTGTCAATGCTAACTCGCCATCGCTAGGACACGACGGACATGTGAGTGATGCTAGCAACTACATAAGCTGCCATTTGTCTCAAGTGTTTCCAGACTGCAAGGGCAAGACGTGCAAGAAGCACACGTATGTTCTTTGTCTTTTGTACTGTCCTCAAGACCTAATACCTGTGTTTTAGGCCCCACAAAGTGACGCAATACAAAAAGGGCAAAGATTCGCTGTTCGCCCAGGGAAAGCGTCGTTACGACCGTAAACAATCAGGTTATGGTGGTCAGACGAAGCCGGTCTTCCACAAGAAGGTACATCGGCTGGAATTCGTACTGATCCTTGCGCTCTCTAATCCGATGTCTGTAGGCCAAGACCACAAAAAAGGTTGTGCTGAGACTCGAGTGCACGGTGTGCAAGTACAAGATGCAGCTGTCATTGAAGCGCTGCAAACAGTATGTCTTCCAAATCATGGTTTGTGTGATAGACCTAAAGAGCCATCTCTAGCTTCGAACTCGGTGGTGAGAAGAAGACCAAGGGTGCTGCCCTCCAATTCGTACGTCTGCTGTCTACCACTCCTGTCCGCGTCTGACATCTTGTTCAAGTGAGCTGTATGCCGTTGTCGAGTATTTTGTTTCCCTTTGCTATGTACCCGCGCCCACACCATGACATGCAATCGACCACATGCATCTCACCCGTACTTTTCCCGTTCGAGGAGCTTTGTGAGATACATGCATGTACACAACCCCAGTTGGGTCTTCGACGAAGGTCGGTAGTATGGGATGTTTCGTTCTCTCGTCCATGTGTCTCCCTCGTGGCTGCCCCCCGCGCCGATATCAAACACGGATACCTGCCCACCGTGCGTTCAATGAGCTCAAGCTAAAGCACAGTGAGCATCTTTGGGTGCCTCTCTTTGGGCCGTTCATCGATACATCATCAGCAAGACTCCTCTTCCCAACTTTGAAGCACTACATATTCCATCGTCTGACCACCCACTTTTGGGAACCAGTTATATCTATTGCAGTTAAACATACGTTTGCTCTGGTGACCAAATTCGGCAAATGGCAAAGCGTACTAGTAAGTGTGAATGCTTCGAACATACATAGTGATCCACAGCAAAGGAACAAACATAAAATTCAATTAATTTCGCGAGGACTCAAGGCGATCTAGGCCATTGTGCCCAAGGGCCAGGAATACCCCGTCTCCGTTTAATGCTCAACCTTCCTGTGCCAGCTTCTGAACCAGAGAAAACATGACCGTATCCCTCCTCTTCGTCACCTTCACTCCCTACCCACTGCCGTCCTTGACTGGTGCCCCACGACGCATCTCCCCAGTCTTGTCGCCTCGTTGGGGGCACTGCTCCAAATGGGCTCAACCTGCCGTTTCTCGGCGGCGTTGAGGGCGGGATGCCATGACTATTCAAGGCCCCTGATCGCGGTCGATGAAGGTGTCTTCGTAGACTCTGGATAGAGTGTTGTCGTCTCGCAGGGACAAGCAAACGATCTAAACCGAGCTCCCCTTCTTCGTCTTCGTCGTCTTCGTCGTCGTTATCATCAGAGGACGCCCCATCTTGCTGAGGACTGATATCTATTCCCCATCCACCGAGGTAACGATGACGAGGCGTCCATTCGTCGTTCTCTACGCTCGTTCTGGCAAGAGATGGTACGATGTCAGCGTCCCTGTCTTTGCCTTTGGAAGAGCGACACCCAGGAAGAGCATCCCTCTGTCTCCGCTTCCCCTTATTTCTCGTGTTTACATGGTCGTCGTGGGCGCCACCTCGCACTCGTGAGTTCGCTCGTGACGTAGGGGCAGAGCGACACATCACTCTGGTGCAACACACCTGACCCTCGCTCGTCTTCGCCTTGAAATCCTGCACCTGGGCACAAAGCAACGGCGGTTTCGCTCCCCTAGTCCCTCGCGTCGCACCCCTTCCCCTAAATGGCTGATTCGACTTGTCAGACAAGGCAGAGCTCGTCTTCCGCGTTGACACCGTCTTCGTAGATGCAGTGTCTGAAAAGATGGCGCCCGCATTAGCCCCTGCACTGCCGCCAGCGCCAGCACCAGATAAGATCGCTCTGGCGACCGATTCAATCCAATTACGGGGTAGAGGTGGATGTGCCTCGTGGTCACCGTTCCGAATAGATGCACGCGAATGCGGGCGTCCATATCCGTGCTCTGTGATGCTTTCTTCGTCGTGAAGGGTAAAGGTCGGGCGGGAACGTCTGGTGTCGTTTCTACGATTGTGTCCGTACGCATGTGACCGGATTGATAACTCGGACGTAGATGGATGCTTCGTGAGCGGCTGGATGTTTGGTGCCGAAGCCATATGGCGTAGATAGGCCCGTGCACCAGGCGTATCTGGTTTAGTGGATGATTTTGATGAGTAATTAACGTAAAGATGGCCGTGTTGCTGATGTGGATGGGGCCTGAGGTGTGGATGTGGATGATGAGGCAGTCCGCGCGCAGACTGGTGGAGTTGCACGACGTGGTTTGTAGAACGTGAATGCATGCGTCTCGACGTGTCCGTGGAGAGATCAACGTGTGAGCGTCGGGTTGACGTGTGTAAGTTTCTCGAGGGCGACTGGTGCGAAAGAGACAGGGTAGACGAAGCATGCAGGGTCCTTTCTTCCGCAAGCTGTGCTGGAGACAACGGCGACGATGGAGGCGACCACACTTGTGGTTCTGCCCGCCTTGAGCTGTCCTCCTCTGGTGATAAACTGGAGGGGCGGCTCACGAGGCCCGCGAGGAATCCCACCACAGCGCCGACTCCGCCCCGGACGCCACCAGCAGCATAGTTTTCTTGCTTCTCAGCCGCTGACGTCCGCTCGTTTTCCGGTGTGAAGACGCGGGTCTCTTTGTACCCGGCCTCTCGGAGTAGGTCTTCGAGACGCTCATAAGTCTTGGAAGTGCCACGGCGGTGCAGCGGGACACGACTTAGTGCCTCTGGATAGCGAGCGCCAGATCGGCCTCTTGGTGGCGTTGTTGGGGGCGACGAGTTGGTTGTATGCGTCGACGCAGACGTAGGATGAGACGAGAGCTCGGAATCGTCTGTGGGTGAGAGGGGGGAAGGAGAGGTCAGGATCTGGGAGAAACATGACGTCGTTTAGTGTACCAGAGGGTGTTTTTTTTCGACAGCAGGGACTTGGACGTACAATATCCTGATCGCCAGTGCCTCGTGCAGTCGCTGTAGTCATAATCTCGATCTCCAGTTGGTGAATTGACAAGGTCTGAATCGCGAGAGATGGCTATATGTTGACTGCAACTGGGACCCCCCGGCTGCCAGAAGACGTTTCACCAGTACAGATTAGTAGGAATATCTCAACAGCCAGATGTTAGAGGTGACGGAAGGAGTTGAAGGGAACGGAGACGAGGCCTGAGGCTTTTTGGCAATGAGTAATGTGGGGATATTGAGAAATTCGCATTTGGTTATTCCCGTGCCACAGCAATTTCAATAGGGCCACTAGGCCAAATGGATTACAAGCGTCACTCAGGCGATACCTAGCTGGCTTCACGTTAGTCTACCATTGTTCTATTTTTTTTGGCAGACGCGTCAGGGGGTCTGCTACAACCAACACCGGGTACACCCGCATCACAGCTGGCAAAGCTGCTAGGCCTCCGAATGACTCATCACTTTCCGGTAATTGCAATTAGCATACCGTCACCACGGCCCAGCAGCCTCTGCAGTCTCTCAGCCTAGTCTGGGGTGGGCGTTGCGAGAGGACGGACTAGACAGCTCCATTGCCATCAACTCGATTCCTGGACTTGCATTCTTTGAATCCACCGATTGACGTGGGAACCAATGTCAACGAGTATGGATTTCAGGGAGGTGCTTTCTCAGATTTATTCACAGGTCTGCGCTGTCAGCCAAACACGGCCGACCACGCACCTACTGTTCACTGATGAGTATCAAGTCACACCGTCGCCAGTGTGCCAGGATCTGCAATAGGGTAACAGATACCGGGCGTCGACACGAAATCGAGGTCCATCGAAGCTTGGAATGAACTCGCCGTGACGTCCACACCTTCGA
Organism: Paxillus rubicundulus Ve08.2h10; assembly: GCA_000827395.1. NCBI lineage: Eukaryota > Fungi > Basidiomycota > Agaricomycetes > Boletales > Paxillaceae > Paxillus > Paxillus rubicundulus. Next base: position 16,217 of record KN825099.1, on the reverse strand, counting down.
CTGGTCGCTACGGCCTGGCCATTAAGCTCAGATTTTTCGAAAGCAGTGCCTGGATTGCCGATTGATGTGAGAAAAAGTAGAGCAGCTGATGCAATGCAGGGCCGCAAACTTCTTAGGTTACTTACGGCACGAAGGGAGCCTCGTGGCAGGTGTCGCGAGTCCAGTGGTTGGTCAGCCCTGGTCTTGTGGTCTAGGAACATTTCCGAGTTGACTGGGACGAGTCACAGAATGCTGGACAGCAAGGGCACAGTATTAGCAGCCTTGGAACGAATGAAAGACGTACATGTTCGATCTCTAATTCACGAGGGCAAATCTTACTGAGTAGAGAGACCATAGGATGCGACCCCGAGCACAATGCAAACCTGAATTAAAAACAGAAGAAAGCAGGAAGGAGTGGCGACAATGCATAGCAATACATCGAAGGTCATGGATACGTTCTATAAATCTGCAACACCGTCCAAGTTGACCTGGGCTCGTCAAGGCTTTTTGGGTCGCGCCGTACTCTTCTTTATCTGCTTGCTTATTTTCTCCTGTTTGATTATAAACGCCGTAGTTCATCTCGGCGTACAGAGGCGACTCACCTGTGCCTTTGTTCTTGCTTTCCTACCCAGCTTCTTCTCTCGCTCCGACGGTTCTCCACCTCCGAAATCGCTATCGTGACCTTCTTCACTCAGCACAGAACTAGAACGCTTGGGTGACGTTGCCTTATCCGATCGTTGCTCCTCCTCCCCCGATCCCGCAGAAGATGGTTCTTCCTCCGATTCAGACTGATCACTATTCCACCGCGCCGCCTTCTGCGTCTTCGCGCGTCTGTGAAAGCGTCATATCAACAAGAAGTCACCCCGCGTGATGTAAAACTTACTTCGTCGCACCGTTTGCCCGAGGACGAGAGGCTTTACGTTTGGCAGGCGGCGACTTCCCGTGCTTTGCCTCCCTAGGCTCGCGTTTCTTCTCCTACGAGGAATAACAATTCAGCTTCGTATCCCAGGTATGAGCGATATTCGGGTTTGTTCACCTTCGTGGGTGCACTTGGCTTATGCCCTTTGATGTCATTCAACCACGCCATGGTTTCCTTAGACAGATACTGCGTCTTCAAGATCTGGGAATTATAAGCATAAGCCGTTATGCAACGAACTATCCTGGGCTATCACCCGCCTTGGTTGCTGCTTCTGGGTTAGGAAGCGCCCGTAGGATGTCTGACGGAAGTTTGATTTTGCCGGGGTAGCTCTGGAGACTCCATGAACGAGCTTGGGCGCGAGCCTTGATCAACTCCTGTGCGAGCTCCGACAAAGTGTATAGGTTCTGATTTTTCAACACGTTACGGGAAAATTCAATATACGAGCGTGCTCCGAGCAGGCGGGATATTTCTCACCTCGCTATATGTATGTGACTGTGCGTCGCGCACGGTCTTGGCTTTCATCGCGAGGTGATAGATGAGGGCAATATTCTCGGAAGATGCGATTAGGTCAAGGTAGAACTCAATATATCTGGGGAAGTGCCGTGATACACTGAAAATATGCCTAAGAGAGGTGGCCAAGCTTACTTTGCCATCTCTTGCATGTTTTCTTGCGCAGTCGCAAAATCAGGATGATGAGCGAGGAGGTGAAGAAGACGGATGAAAATGATTTCAAGTTGGTCTACTCGCGCAGCTGGCGTAAGAGATTTCAAGACAAATGAGATATAGGCCGTTGCCTGGAAGGCTCTTTGATTTTAACTACGCCAAGGTCATACAAACTTGAACTCACCCTAGTCCGAACACCTGCCTCGGGATCGTGGATGGTAAGGAAGGGTATAGTGTTAAAGCGCGTTGGCAGTTTGCGTGCAGTCAGCAGAGACACGAGCTTCGTTAAAAAGATTATTCGGATATGATAGCATGGGTCCTAACGTCCGCGTGACTATTAGCTTGCATTGGCTGCAAGTTGGAGGGAATGTCCTAACCTGAACAGTGATCGCGAGCCATATAAAGTTAGTATTTATCACGTTGGCGAATGCTTCAATAGTCGAAAGGTGTAAAAGTGACACAGCAGCCTGCAATCGCATGCGCGACTTGACCTGCGGACTGAAGGTGAAGTATCAGTACCGTGCGCTGTAACGCACAGCGGCCAATTCTAGGCTTGAAGGAGGAACTGACCTGTCAGGAGCATCCGCAGAATACGACCCATAATGTTCAAGCAGCGTAGAGAACATTTTGAGCACAGGTGTAGCAATGTCAAGGGCCGTTTCCGAGGATGCATTTGCGAGACACCGGTTCCGGCAGACCTTTAATGCTAGCATTCGAGCACTCTGTAGTGGTGTCATGTCATCATCTTGCACCCAGTCATCATCAACGTCCATTTCCTCCTTCACAACGATGAATCAAAGTCAGCTCAAGTTCTTTCAATTTTCCGCAGGATATCAAGTTCCCGTGTACTTACTGGATCCTCCTGATGTCGACCCATGAGAAGCTTCTTAATTAGGAACGCCATAATGGCGTCGCTCTTATGTTCGAATGCGTCAGGTTGGAAACGAGCGATCTGGGCAAGCACAGTCGTGTGCGCGACGAGTTGCTCTGGTGTTGCTTCTGGAAGTTTGTCTGCTATAGACTGCAAACCAGGCACGCATTAGAGGAAGACAGTAGGGTTGAGAACTAGTGACGAGACAAACCTCAATAATTTCAACACAAGAATCCTCGTGACCCTTCAAAAAAGCCAGCAACCGTGTTGCAGACTTTGCGATTTTCGGACTTTCCCCAAGTGCGAACCGCATCACGCGTTCCAACGTTCGCCTGCATCAAAAGTTATAATATCGGCGTATCAGCAAGAACGAATGCAAGAAATACCCACGAGTCGAACACTACTAGGGACTCATCTGCCCTAACCACGGCCGCGAGTGCCTGCATACCAACTTCCACTAAAACCATATTCTTCTCGTCCGCAATCGCCTTTGTGAGCTCGCTTACGTGGGCCTTGTAGAGTATTGGACAATGTTTCGATATAAATGCCAAAAACTGTTGAGCGTGCTTCGATGACGGCGACGACTTTTGCACTTTCTTAATGAGTGTCGGGATGGACGACTGATTGATAATACGCAGAGTTGAGCGCCGGAGGAGAATGGTCATCGTCGGGAGGACAGAATCGAGCGATTGTTCCACGCGCCGCAAGAACTCGTTCGAAGCCTTCACTACACTCCTGACGTCTGATTGGGGGTCCATACAGGTCTTGAGCAACTTGTAAAGCCTATTCTCGTTACCCTTGGCGAAAGCTTGCAGATCCTCTGCTGCTTTCTGTGAATCGGGGAATTGACCTATTTTCATAGACAAATGAGTGACTAGACGACGAACACCGACACAACGTACGGGACAAGTGCTTGATCACAGCGTTAAGTCTTTGTATGACTGACTCTTCATTCTCGTCGATGACACCGCCCTGTCAGGGGCAAATAAGAAGGTTTGAAGTAAAGGATCAATGGAAGACTTACATTATTCTGAATGCATGCCTGCAGGTAGTGCTCGTACATGGTTGGACGGCTACCACAAGATGTCGGTGTTCCTCAGAGAAATACAAAACAACTAATACGCACGTCCCCTTGATCCCAGTCATGTTCAAAATTGCATTGACAGCGCGGTCGTCCAGATGCTGCATCGTATTGAGCAAGCGATCTGTCCATGCTGCATCGTCTACCTCGACATTCTTCGAAGTCGAGGCTGAAGCACTGGAGGACGCTGGCAACGGGAATACATAGTCGGCAATGACTTGTTCGGCCGCGGCCTTAGCTTCATGGGTCATGTTGGAGATGTGTAGGATCTCATTAGGAATCCACGAGAAATGTCTGACCGCAGCTGCGTCTCCGTTCTCGCTAGGGACAGAATTGCGTGAGACGGTAAAGCTCGCGGGGCGAAATAACATACATCTCAGGGTAGGCAAGGCTGTAGAGTTTTCCAAGAGCATTCAGAGCCTCCACGCGAACAGTATGCTTCTTGTCCATCCCACGTCCAGCAATTGCGCGGAGCTGTGCTTCTGACACATAGTGAAGTGCTGTTTCATAGTCGATTTGGGAATACACTTTGCACACAGCAGCGCGAACTTTCTCGTCCGGGTCTAGAAGCTTCAGTTGAAGCATATCTGTTCAGAGGCACAGTCATGGATTTGCGTCTGCAACTGAGACAGGGGCTTGCCTTCTATTGTCTCTCGATGATCAGATAAATGTAAGACAAGGCCCTTGGCACTTTCAACCAGTTTCAATCGCACGGCCGCTGCCTTGTCATTTTTGCGCATCAGCCATACGTTCCATGTCGTTGGGTACTTCCTGACGAGGTCTGATCCTCCCTTGTCTGCGAACATCTCGCCGAGTGCTTGTGTCACGATCAACCTCACCTGAACTTGATCTACCCGGAGTTCCTCCTCGAGCTGTGGTATTACGCTGTGTAACAAAGAAGGACACGAGCGGTTCAGTTGTTTGACGAGATCATGTGCAGTGCGTATCTCATCGAAGTCACTGTCCGAGTCGAGGTCGCGTGAATTGGTGACAATAATGTCGGTAAAGTACTGGCAAACATGGCGCTGTAGCTTGTCTGCGGTGGCGTTGCAAACTTGAACGGCGAGTCTGTAGGCGGGCTGGTCCAGGCGCTAGAGGGTGTGAGGGACGTCAAAGTAGTCTATGTCGGCCTGCTGGCTCACCGCGTGCTTGTCCATGAATTGTGTCATGATGGTGTCCAGGACATCGTTTGGGAGCGACTGGCATTCGTCAATGAGGGCGATGAGAATGTCGGAGATGAACAATTCTATCTTTTTCGCAAGGTCGCGCCGTACAAGTCCGAAGAAGTCGCGAAAGATATCTGTCATGAGCGCGTCGGCATGAGGGAGATCGCAAACGAGAACGACGCTCTTGACGGTAGAAAGGGATTCAAGCAAGTGAAAGTATTCGTTGTAATAGGGGGAGTCGGCTCCCTTGAGGCCAGTGGAGAGTTGCCTGAAGAAGAATTGGAAGATGTCTCTGAGTACTGTGTGGGTATAAGGGGCATCTGGCGCGTAGAGCCTCAGTATGTCAGCGAGACAACAAGCAGTATATGCCTTGACGCCTCTGTCCTTGTGGAGAAGCAGGGAGGTATTTACAAGCTGTGTGCGCACGGACGAGAGAGAATCCACGTCGACGAGCTCTTGGTCGAGTTCTGCGAGCTCGATATGGAGAACCTTGAGTTTCTTAAGTAGGGTGTCGGTGGAAAGGGACTTTCCGACAATCTTGTCGTTGAAAGCCAGTTTCTTCAAGGTGGAAGTGGAGGTACGCGTTTGTGCCACCATTGTCGTGGACGTCGCCGAGGACAGTGACAAGGAGGTGGTTTGCGCCTAATGACCCAGTGATCAACGCGTTCCGCTAAGTAGCACAGTGTCGGAGATTGAACGTTTAAGGAACGAGTCTGGATGCCGAGTCCTGACACTGGCCTGTTTGATACTCCGCAAGAGCTCCGCCGATGGATGCCGGGTTGCCCGAATAATCAGCCCTGTAGCAGCGAGGACTCCAACTTGTAAGGATTCACCGTCACTGTCTCGCAACTCGTGATAGCCTCGAGGCGCACTGCTCGGAAGCCGTATACATACCTGCCCCAGGACACCCCGGATTTGTACGCCCTAGGATTAATCCCAAGTCATGTCTGCCTGGTCACCAAAGGAGCGCAAGCTCTACAACGAACTCTTCCAAGCTTACGAGCAGAGGCATCTTTCCAAAGGCAAGAAAATTGCCGATCAAATTCTCAAGAAATATCCCAAGCATGGAGGTGAGGTCGATCCCTTACTTTGCTTCCTCAGTTTCTGTATAATTCGTCACAGAAACCAAGTGCATGAAGGGTCTCATCATGGTGCATCTCGGTGACAGAGCCGCCGGTATAACTCTTGTCAAGGAGGGTATGGCCGACAGTGTCGACTCTCACATCGGCTGGCACGTCTGGGCACTCATACAAAAGGGCGAGGGCAACTATGAGGAAGCGCTCAAATCGTGCACCATGGCCCTCAAGAAGGACAAGGTGCGCCCGCGGTACACGTCGCGTTCCCAGTCAACATATTGAGTTCTTGAATGATAGGATAACTTCAACATCATCCGAGAAACCTCTGTTCTCCAGACTCATGCACGCCACTACGATGCTCTTGTGGAATCGCGCCTTAACATGCTTCGTTTGCGTCCATATGCCCGCCTCCACTGGGTCGGAGTCGCGCTTGCGTACAAGTTGAGCGGTAACTTGGCCGAAGCAAATCGCGTCCTCGAGCATATAGAGGCATTTCTGCGGGTATTTTTCGGTCGCTTGCCGTCACTCCTCTGCTCTAATGATGTACGTCAGAATGTAACTGCTCGTGATCACGAGGTTGGAGAGCTGGTCTTCTTCCACGTCCGCGTCCTCGAAGAGATGGGCGAGTTAGAACAAGCTCTTACACTGCTTGAGCATCACATCGCGCAAAGATATGTGGTAGATCGTCCACCAATCAAGGAGTTCAAAGGTAATGTTGACGCCTCTGCTTCCCGTTGATAGCACGAACTGATTTGGTACTATCAGCGCAACTTCTCGGTAAACTCAAGTCGACTGCTGACGTAGATAGCACACAAAAGGCGGAATGGGAGCAGACGGCCGAACAATCATGGCAAGAGCTGATTGATCAGAATTGCGACAATCACGATTACTACAAGGGTTTCCTCGCTAATGCAGGTGTCGATTTCGGTAAGATGTCATGTATTTACTGTGTGATGCATGATCTCACTCGAGCAACAGATAATTTGACCGACGAGTCGCGAGCGAAAGCCCTCGAGATCTTGGCACAGTTCTCAATTAAGAACCCAAAGGCAAACACACCTCGGCGGCTAGCTCTGACTGTTGCACAAGGTAAGCTGACCCCACACCACTAGGGATGAATTTTACACCATCCCCAGGCGATGAGTTCAAAGAACTGGTAACGCCCTACCTCGAGCATGCACTTCGAAAGGGAATTCCCTCGCTGTTCAGTGACATCAAAAAGCTTTACACCAACCTATTCAAACTTCGGTCGATCGAGGATATCGTCGAAGGCATCCGTTCGAGGACCTCCCCTGATGGAACAGCGTCTCCGGCAACGTCCCAAGACCCGACCTATTACCTCTGGACGCTCTACTTCCTTGCACAACACTACTCTTTCTTGGGGCGACACGAATTATCGTTGGAGATTCTCGGCACTGCAGTCAAGCATACCCCAACATTACCTGAATTATACATGATGAAGGGGCGGGTGCTAAAGCGGGCGGGAGATCCGTATGGGGCAGTGCGCGCCCTGGATGACTCACGGAAGCTGGATGCTCAGGACAGGTTTGTGAACACCAAGTCCGGAAAATATCGTTTGCGTGTAGGCATGATTAATGAAGCGGATGAAGTTCTTGGGATGTTCACCAAGGTTGGCTTCCTCCTATCTGATCCACTTGAATATAGCTAAACGTTCCTCCAGAAAGGCACTGGGGCTCGTGCAGATCTCTTAGAAATGCAAGCCCTGCATTATCTCACCGAAGTGGGTGACGCCCAGCAACGGTTAGGCAAGTACAACCTCGCACTCAAAATGTACTATTCTATCCAAAGAGTATGTCTTCCGATCCCGGCTCCCTACTACGCACTAAAGTAATTCCAGGTGTTTCGGACTTTCCGCGAAGATCAGTTCGAGTTCCATCTATACACCCTTCGCAGGGGCATGTTGGGGCCTTATACTGCGTGCGTCCACGCCATTAAACCCTAGTGGAGGTTTTGCTGCTGATTAGGTTCTAATAGAATGTTGAAATGGGAGGATGATCTCCCCTCGCATCGGGCGTATATACATGCCGCCGTGTCGGGCGCTCGGGTAACGCTTTATCGTAACACAGACACTCTGCACTGACGAATTTCTTGCCAGATTTGGATCATGCTACATGACGACCCCTTGCTAGGCAAAGCCCTGCAACCGTCCGGTAGGTCGTTTTGCCCCTGGCCAACTTTGTTTATGTTAACCAACCACCTAGCAGAACCCTCAACGGACATGTCCAAGAAAGCGCAAAACAAGGCAAAGAAGGCCGCACGTAAGGCCGTAGCAGAAACTTCGCAAGACACTAACGATGCGAACCTACAAAAGGGTGAATCATGGCATCGTTTTCTTCGTCTCCATACATACCATTCTTTCCCCTCCCGGTTAATAGCACGTCTCAAACAATCCGAGGACAAGGGTATCGAACCTCCCCCAGCCAAGGACGAAGATCCTGAGGGACTCAAACTTGTCTTGGCTGAGGATCCGTTGGACAGAGCGAGCAAGTTCCTGTGTGCGCTTGGACAGTTCGGGGAGGATAACATAGATGTGAACGTGACGTCGTTTGATGTTGCGATACGGCAGAGTGAGTACTAGAGCTGATGTCAGACAGGTGGATTCTTACGTTTTGTAGACAAATACTTGAAGGCAGCTCAAGCTCTTCGAAGGGCACACAAGCGCGGCCCCGATCATCCGGAAGTTCATTTGCGAATCGTAGAGTTTGCGATAAAAGGTGACTGACCTCCGTACTGACGTTCGTCTACCCCTGTTTAGTGCTTAATGATGTCATTCCCAGTCGCCTCACTGGATGACAGCGTATCTATGATGGTCAAGTCCGTCGTTGAGGAGTCCTTGGCTGTTATGAAGCCAGTCGAGGTGACACTGGAGGCCCTCAACTCGCAATACCTACAGCTGCATTCATCATCGCCCCTTGCTGTCCTCGCATCCGCCAAGGCGCTGCGATCCTTGGACGCGTCAAGCGATGAAGTCGAAAATCTCTTGTTCACCGTACTGGCCGACGGTGTCGAGCTTCGTATCCAGGTCAGTCAGACTCATGATATCTCTTGGCATCCACGTTCACTGAGCCCTTCTTTCCCCAACGACACCATTACCTCTCCAGGATGCACTCACGATCCTCTCGTACTTGGAGGGAATGCAATCTTCGCGTGTAGACGAGTTCCGGATAGCATGTCAAGCCAAGTTCCCGGTTAGCACCGTGTTCAAGAGTGCTGAGGACCAGGCCGTTCTCAGGGAACAGTGCATATTAGAAGAACCCAACAATGATGACGAGGTCGAGTACTTCGAATACCTCTGAAGCCAGCAGCCGTGGGGTACAATGCTATATGTAGACCGTTGTAGGTGTTGCAAAATCGGATTTATTTTTCTCTGAACGCCCAAGAAACTTGGGAATCAAGGCGCAAATGGGTAACACCAAAAACGGATGAGCTAAGGGCAGGTTTACTTTGGACAAAATCGTGGGAAATGATCGGGAATTCGCCGAAGGCTGATTTGGGTGTGTGAGGTATCGACCAACAGCAACGACCAACACCCTCAAGACACACGGGGACTCTGTAACATGGTGAGTTAACTCTGAAATGCTGCAATGGCGACCTTCATGCTGGGACCCACCGAATGTGCGAAATCTGCGAATGGAAGTGATGGATGACTATGGACACGGATGGATGGGTCTCTGCATGCAGGAGCGGCCACGCCTGTATTCAGGATGGCACATGTCTCACTGAAAACGCTCTCGCTTATCGCGGGGAACATTGACAGACCAAGAAAAGAAGAAACGGTGGCCGCAACAAGAAGGGCCGTGGCCACGTCGGTTTCGTCCGTTGCTCCAACTGCTCGCGGTGCGTTGCAAAGGACAAAGCCATCAAACGCTTCACCGTGAGGAATATGGTGGAGAGCGCTGCCGTCCGTGATATCAGCGAGGCGAGCGTCTACCCTGGTGCGCTTGGCTCTCGCCATCGAGGATTACGATTGGCGGGTAGTGCTCATCTTTGACCCGTGCCATAGAATATGTTATCCCGAAGCTCTACATCAAAATCGCGTATTGCGTCTCTTGCGCAATTCACTCGCATGGTGAGATTATTGATGATTGGTATCTAGAAAGATGCAGGGTCACTGATCCACCCGACTAGTTGTACGTGTACGATCACGCGAGGGTCGTCGCAACCGTGCCCCACCTCCACGCGTCCGTTGGAAAGATGGCAAGAAGGTGAACCCAGCAGTGGCTGCAGCTGAAGACGCCAAGGCAGCCGCAGCTGGCGCAGGCAAAGCATAAGGTTTTTGCACTATACATACGCAACTGTTCGCCACGCAGCCCTGTAGCACCCACTCGTATCCACTTTTTTTGCACTCGTGCCGTGTGTCTCGGAACTGCTGTTGATCGACGAGCTGTTGGGTGATTTCGATGCTTGTTGTCCCTGGATTTGAGAGAGCTGTAATATGGGCATCTCGGAGCAATCGGTGATAACAAGTGCCGAGTGTTGGTCAAACCGGCGAAGAATCCGCCGAAGACACACAGTCCGGGAAAAAGATCTGGAGTACTGCAGGGCGCACCGAGATAACAACCCTCCAAGACACAGCAACGTCAACACGGGAGCTGGGAAGCCATAGCGGTGCATACTGCCACCGATCCACCCCTGAGGGTGTTTCCAGCCACACACAAGCCTGTGAGCGACTACGAATGATCCCATTCATTCGGAAGTGTGGTTTTGGAGGCGGGCAGTTCGTCTATCGCCCCGTTGTCTACCTCGAGAGTCGGATACATCTAGAATTTGACCGCTCTCAATGGCTGGCTTGGTTGTGTGACGATATAGGGTGGCCTTCGCTGCTGAAATCTGGAGAAGAACACTGCCAAGTCTCTCAGCCTTTCGATACGGCGCACACAGATCACGCACCTTCACCGCTACCATCACGGCAAGATGCGCACAGCGCGAGCATCGTTCTGTAAGCTAGTTAGTATTCCGGTCGGCAACCCCCGACCGCGTAAGGCAGTTAGTAACTCGGGCGCTGAGGAGTTCCGTTGAGCACTGGAGGTTCCGTACTACAATCACAGCATGACAGGGTGGAAACTTACCGGTCTTTTTTTGCATGAAAAGTTGTTGATGAAGCTCGGTGCTTTGTCTAAGAATATCAAACATTAGTTCTAGATCTTGACTGGCGAATTCTCAAATGATGAAGCACAGACACAGATGGGACGAGGCCGGATCATGATGTAGATCTGTACATTTGTTAGAGCGAGGGTCGTCGAAGCGAGCAAGGAGAGATGGTGGAATGAGTGGTAATAGTAATTGAGGACCGTTGTACCGATGCAGTGACTCTTGCCAGTGCGAGGAAATCGCAATGTCACCATGCACACCGCTTCATGCAAATACAAGGGAGAGAGAGAAAAAAAAAGAAGCAAAGAAGCCACTCACCCTTCTGCACCGTAACGATAGGAGGGTGTGTTTCATAACGGTTCACAGCAAGTGGAAGCTCCTGTTCAGAGACTGGGCGCAGCATCACTTGGTATGTGACACTGTTGTGAGTGGGGGTCGGACCCGGCGGAGCATGGATGCAGGGCCACTGGATTTCATAGTCGGCGGGGTATCCGTGATGCCGTTTGTGTGCGGGAAGACGTAGGGCGTCGTGGCGGATGTCAGGGAAAACTTTTAGACTAGGTTGAAACGAGTCTAGGTGGTCACTTGCCAAGTATAAAAGAATCCTGCGAGCTAGACTACTGTATGTCACTGCCGAGGCGTCCGAGTGGGAAGGGAAGGCCAAAGTTGGTGACGAATTCTATTATGCAAGCTGCCAGTAGCGAGAAACGAGTATACGAGACACGAGACGAGGGTTGGACGGTACATGCAGTGATACCGCCTTGGTTTACCGGACCCATTGGTGGCTTCGTCACTGCGGGATCCCTAGCAAATTACACTGGAGATACGAAAAGTGGAACTAACTGTTCGTGTTTCATTCCGGAACCGGGAAACACACGATATTGGTGGTGCGTGGATCGGGCGGCACCAGCGGTCAGAGAAGGAACTCTGAATTCTCCATAAATGGAGACCTGTGGCCGCGTCCTGATTCACTAGTAGTCTCCGGGGGATTGCAGAAGGCAAAACACAAGGAGTTGAATGCCACTGTTGATATGAATGATACTGGGACGTGTGCGGCTGCGACTGGGGTGGTGAATCCTGGGCACCTGGGCAATGATGCAGGGTGGGGAAAGTGGGAGCACGGAATACACGGGGAATGGGCCGCTCGATGGACGGTGCCGTCCCGGGATCTCGTCGGACGGACGAGACGTAAATGAAAGCCGAAATTAAATCTAGTTCCCCAGGTCACAGCGCGACAAGAGCACACCCAGAGGTACTGCTGTAAGCACATCATGGCCAGCCAGGAGGCACTCTGTTGGGCCGGAGGCGCTGGGGACAAGCAGCTGATTGGGTGGGGTGATTTGTTCTGCGTGGAACGCAGAGTGCAGTGAATTATGTAATTGAGAAGAGGAGTGGGTGAAAGTAACGGGCACGAGCACGCCGTTCTGTACGGAGAGCGCACCGACTCGGTGACTCGGAGGGGATATAGGGGTGCCGCCGCGCCCTCGTCGGAGTAGGAAATGTGGCACCCTGTGACTGATCACGAGAGGATTTCCCGTCAAATCAAGGCAAAAATAGGCTTGCTGTATGGTCGCAATGTCGTCCCGCACGTCAAGCCAAGTCGGTGCGTTGGCTACGGATTGATAAAAAAAAGATATTAGATAATATTACGGAAGCAGAGGAGTCCGTGACCAGCGGAGTAACGGAGTCACGTGAAGTCAGCCGTGAGAAGGCGATTCCGGATTAGGCATGAGAGTCCTGGTGGATCGGATCGAAGAATCTCACCATTCATGCGCTCGTTTGTTCGCCGACAAGGATGGAGGGATGAGTCTATGAGATTCAGGGCGACGTCCCCGGTAAAGGTGGAGATTAGTTCCTTAAAAATCGCGCTTATCCCCTTCCACAATTCATTACGCATCAACGGTCCTCCTACGGGACTACAAAAGCCGTACTCCTCCTCTCCCATCCCCCCACGTTCCTATCTCAGATCAGAGCCATGTCCACCGCTTCATGGAAAAACCTCCCCACCGAGCTCCATATCGCAATCGTACAGCTCCTCCCACCAGACGCCATCGTCACACTCTCCGTCACCTCCTCCGCATCCCACTCCCTCTGCGTCCCCGAGATATTCGCCGACGTAAACCTCTCTTCAGCTAGTTCTCTGCGCTCCTTTGTCCACCATGTTCCGAGGCACTACGGCGCGTACGTCAAGTCGCTCGCTGTCTGCACCAAACAGGCCCGCACTACTCCATCCGAGCTCACGTGCACCGATGCACTCGTCACCCTCCTCGAGTCTTGTACCCGCCTGCAATCCCTCTCCCTCTCCCTTGCCATGTCTCTAGGCGCGGAAAAACTCATACCCGTCTTCACCAACCTAAGCAATCTCCACACATTCAAAATCAGCTGTTGGGGCAGAGAGGACGAGGCGCCTGTGTGAGTCCGATCCATAATCCACCCGTGCACCCTCTCATATCATGCATATCAGCTCTGAGCGTCTCGCAGTGTCACTGGCCGCTTCCCTCCCCTCTCTTTCTCACCTCACATTGTCTCGCATCACTCGCTCAGCCTTCCATGTCGACCCTTGTGACGTCCCCTATGATGTCCCCATCGTCATGAACGATTTCGACATCCCCGCCCACCCAATTCTTGGCAGCGACCTCGCCCTTCCAAGCCTTCTGCGCCTTCCGTCCTTGCAGACCGTCGAAATCTGTGACACATGGCTAGGCTGTGATACTAAAATCGACTTGGATGGTGCCTCCACCACACACCCTGCACTCCAGAAGCTCGTACTCACAGGAAGCATGTACTCCTCTGATGCCCAACGAGAGCGCCAGGCGTGCACTGCATGGCTTCGTGCTTGTGGCCCATCACTTGGTTCATTTGAGCTTGGTACCTCTCTTGCCATGCCTCAGGAGACAACGCCACTAGCCACACGAGAAACTGCACGGCTAACACCGCTCCAGTTGCCGCATATATCGCACATACATATCAACGCCTCACGCATCCTTGCTGATGACCTATCGTCTACACTGGACGTCTTGAGTCCATGTGCCGTCGAATCCATCAGTATTACCTACGAGGATGAAAACACGGGACCTGAATCTGCTCCCAGGAAAAGTGCCTCAGAAGAAGAGTTCGCTCGAGAATGCGCTCTTGATGATCTCCAAGACTGGAAAATGGTCATAGAGCCTTTCTTGCTCAATCGTTCTAAAGCGCAGTGGGACGCCTTGCGACGCGTGTCCGTGTCACTGGCCAAGGACGTCCAAGCTTCCTGGGACCTCTAACTCATTCTATCGCGCATATTCTTTTGTTCCTCGGCCTCCTGGCTTCATCGACATCTCGTGCACTCTCCATTCTTCGCTGTGGAATTTCGGTTGTTTGTATAAGGCTGTACGTTATCAGGATGAAGTGCTCTCGATACCACGAACCAGATCTGTAGATACCTGTCAATATACCACTTCTCTACACGTGCATGCTATTCGACGAGTTCACCACACCACTCAGATCGATCCATCTGGATGATGGTGGAGTTTGCTGTACTTTGAGAATCAGTATCACGGTGTGAACAATGTCTCCGTGATGTGAACCCAGACGGCCATCAACGTCCCCAGCGTAGTGTGCCCATATACGAGGCTATAGATCAGAAGTTTCAAAATGATACCATGAGGGTCTGCTAACTCTTCATCAGAATCTAGATCTGGAACCTCATCCTCTTCTCTCGTGTCCTGGATGGCCCATCTTCGTGATTAGACTGCCACCCAAGCCTGAGGCAACTCGATTGCGCGCTGGAGGTCACAGTGCCAAGCGCTAAGACTGCAATCGGGTTGTCGTCTATCTCTCAGCAAGTCATCCAATGAATACACTAGCAACTAGCGCACACGTGCGAGGTGCACCCAACTTCCCTGTACGACGGTCCTGAAGTGATGGTCCTAGTGACGGTCCTGAGCGTGTATGTGTGCCTAGGATCGTCCGCACCTGGCCCCCCTTGGCATCGTATGACACCTCCCAACCCCCCACGTCGTCCTCCAGTCGCAGTGATTATTTCGTGGGGCTGAGAATTTTTGTGCCCAGGATCGTCCGCACCTGGCCCGTCTTGTCATCGTATGACACCTCCCACCCCCCCTGTCGTCCTCCAGTTGGGCATGTGCATCAAGGTAGTGGTTATTTCGTGGGGCTGAGAATTTGAATTTCGGATTGGCGACCAATGGGCCGTCTCCATGACTCGGAGGCAAACGAATTGATCACAAGTTTAGAGTGCCGAATTAGGAAGGTGTTGTATTGACACGCTCAGGGTGCACACCCTGCATGCACTGGAGGTACTTATCGTCCACGAAGATAATGCCAATGGTATCTATTCTGTTCGTAGTTTGGAAGGCATACATTTGATCATCTGTGGATAAAAGCACTACTCTTGAGACCAGCAAAATCATGGTAGTGGAACTCGGCTCTATAGGTGTAAAATCAGAAAAACGGGATCAAGATCTAAGGCTATAGTTGGTGTGGAAGGAAATACAACTCCGAAACGTACAACTCAGTCGCAGACAAAACATGGCGACTACCGCTTTCTCCTTGTCCTACGAAGTCTCTCAGAATCATTTTTCAACTTGCTTACACGCATCGGTACCGTCCATGGCAGATCTGTCCGACTTCTTCGGGGTACAGAGCCAGAGGATGCTGATGAGCACGCGAAGACCTCCGGCTATTCCAAGCGTTGTTGGCGCACCGACTTCGTCTAGCACTGCACGACCAGCGAAGCCGCCTACAAAGCAAGCGGCGATCGTCATAATCTTGTGGTCGCGTTCTATGACAAGGCGCCGGAGATGAAAGAGCTTGGGCTCAGAGATGAGTTCGACCCATATAGATGTCAACACCACTGCATGGCTGTCAGTCTGGATATACCCGTCATAAAGGAAAGGGAATACCTGTAGTGGAAAATTGCGTATTCAAACGCTTGGCCATGACGCCTTGGAGACCCATGCTCGAACTCATGAACCCGAGGCAAGCGAACGACAGCGGCGTCTTCCACGCAGGGCCACTGTTGGCCTCCGCAAATGTGGGGGCTCCACTTTGCCACGATGTGATGGCTGCACCCATCGTGAGGAGCGCCTGCAGGAACGTACCAATGCACATCCAAAGACGAGTGCTGTATCCTATCTTATCACCGAATCGACCGATGAAGCTGCCGGCGATGAAAGTGAGAAGAGAACAGACGGCCAAGCGGTCTGATAGACGGAAAGAAGAATCTGTTTGAACGTCATCCAAGAACCGGCCCACGGCAATGGACAACTGGAGAAAGTCAGACTGAGGTCAGGAAGGCAAGTCGCTTTAATACTCACCTGGATAGTATTTCCAGTCTGCGATGCACACCAAG
>KN825098.1:0-32266 GCA_000827395.1 Paxillus rubicundulus Ve08.2h10 | reverse complement strand
AGGATTTCAGCAGCAGAGTGTCAGAAGTTGATTGAAAGCATGCCTAGGAGGTTTGAGGCAGTGATTAAGGCCAAGGGAGGCTACACCAAGTACTGATATTTCCCAAATGCCCTAATTTATCATAGAGTACATAAACTGTTGCAATGGTATCGCTGTTTTATAATTGGCATATATCCACAGCCCCTGAAGTAAATAACATGACCCAGAAACCGATTTGTAGCCAGGAGTGACTACTTCAATGCGCGTCACCAGAGCTAAGCGAGATTCTCACACCCTTTTGTGATATGCCTTGCACATCACATTTAGGCCAAACATTGCAACAGTTTATGGAGGCACTGTAGATACAACCATTAGTACTCACCTTGTATGGCTATCAAGTACTGCTGGAAGAAATGTTGGACTGGAAATTGAACGAAGGTGAGAGGAATTAGGAAAAAAGACAGATACTGAGGAACAAGAGCACTGGGATAGCATGTGGACTTTTGTCCTCCTGCAAGCTTTGGACCTGACATGGGCCTCAAGGTTAGTGAAATGGCCTGGGATGGAGAGAGGGATATGGGTTTTGATATCATTTTGACCCAGGCATCATAGTCCTCGTGTGGACAATGCACCTCCCAGAAGTTCATCAGCAAACTAGCCCTCACCTAGACAGGACTGGACAGGGCTGGACAGGGGTCCCAGGCTGACAGACACTCCCAGCAAGGTACCCAACTGGCTAGCTCTGGACAGTCCTGGACAGTGATCTGAAAGTTTGTCCCAGTCAAGGGCAGATAGTTGTTTACTAGTGGTTTCGCACCATTGTACACACCAGAAATAATCAAAAAATTGAATTGAATTGAATTGAATTGAATCAAATCTGATAGCATGTTATCTATGATACATGACTTGCAGGGCGATTCAGGTGAATGTAAAAAATGTGCAGGTGAAACTAAAAACGCATGGGTGAGGCTGAAAATGTACAGGTGGGTTGAGAACATACAGGTGTACCGAAAACTGAAACAGCAGAAACATGCAGGTGGGGTTAAAATCACGAGGGTGGGCATTTGGAAATGCACAGGTGCAGCTGAAAATCTGCAGGCAGGTTGGGATAAACCATTTCAAGTGGGGGTGAGCTGTTTTGAGGTCATATCATAGATTTCGAGCACTGGTGGCCATTTCAGGCGGGACCAAAATGTCAGGTCTGTTTTTGACTTGTTGGGTCAAATTTCGATTCAGTGGGTCCAAAAACTCATGTTTAGGGCAGGAGAATGGGAGACCAGCAAAATGAGCAGCTGTCATGGAACAAGGAGCTCACAAGGGCAAGCATCCATTGTTGGTCATGTTGGATGTGGGGAAGAGGAAGTGAGAGTGAGCATGAAGGAAAAAATAGGTTCACATGAATTTGGAAATCATGTGACACCAAAATAAAATTTCAACAAGTCCTTTGTCACTAGAAAATGGAAGTCCTTGCTACATTTCATTGGCCTGATATCAATAGTAGTATTTGAAACAGAAATTACCACACATTTTATACCATAAATAAGTAGATAATTTGTTTGCATTTTTGGTGGACAATTATCTGTAAGTTGTATCCTAAGAAGAAAACACAAGAGATACTCTTTGATGTGCTGCTGGACACTACTGGATCATCTGTAGGCAACTGTGGTGAGCTGTAGCAGCCATGGGAATCTGGAGTGCACTGTGGTGCAGCTGTGGCTCTGTGTGCTCGGCTATTGAAAAAGGTTGGTTCTCTGATGTTGCCATTGCTCCTTTGGACCCTGAGGTAATTATGTTGATGGAGCTTGAGAATGAAGCGGGTGTTGCTTCAGTGAGAAGTCTATACTTCTCCTCAGGGTCCAATGCAAGGGGTTATATGTGCCACTTGATTAAATGAGGTCAGTGTTATATATTACAAGCTGACAAAATACAGTGAACTCCGGAACTGGAACACCAACTCCGCACTTCCAGAACGTCAGAGTTTGTACCTCTGCTCCGCTGCCAGGATGATCCACTCGGAACCCATGTGGGAACTTGCCTGGACTCTTATTGCATTTCATCATTCCTTACTCGTCATCACTTCTGAGCCTCCAGGAACGCTCCATCACTTTCCTACATCACTTAATTCCATCTCCCCCTTGTTCCTGTTCCTATTCCCCTGATTATCATTAGCAAGCACTTCTCCGCCCACTCCACTACATATATATACTTAGTTTTTCACTTCGGATTCCTCAGTCATTGTTTGCCCCTCTCTGGCAGCGGCTGAGTCTGGGCAATCACTGCCCTATTATAGTTTTTGTCACAAGCAACTACCTACCTCACAGGGTGCCCAAGCTGGCAAAGGTGGGGGGAGATATAGCCTATGGTCAGGAATCTGAGAGCCATCATCTGGATGGGAATCATGATATGAGTAGCTTCCAGAATGGCTTCCAGAGGGGATTGGAGGTGATATGTCATCAAATGGTGTTGGCTCATTGTAGTCAAAGTCATAGTTGTTTCATCCAATTGGGGATGCTCTTCATGCAACAAGTGCCGAAATTAAAAGTTGGGTATCAGGTAGTGTTGTTGCTGAAGTGAAAGGATCAAGAGGTGACTTCAATAGACTTCACCTAACATGGACTTCATCACACTTCAAAATTCCAAAGTCAGCCGAAGTTGACTTCATCAACTTCACGAGGGCAAACAAAGTAGCTATCTCAATTTTGACATTCCCCTGTCTGCTCAAAGAATAGTAGTGCTAGTAAGTACAGCAATGTTGCAAGACAATGAGATGATACCCACTTGTCCCATGAATAAATTGACCCTTACCAGCAGTAGTTTGTGTAAATGCCAGTGACTTCAGTAGTTAAATTTAATACAGAACCACTTTGGGGCTTTGACATCTATATTGAATATATATAACACTCTGTAGAATACTCAGTGTACTGGTAAGTCACTAAGTAGGAGATAAGTACCTGTATAATACTACAGGACTGTTAGTAAGGTAAATATGTGTAGTACGAATGTACTACTCACCTCAGTGTACTGGTAAGTCACTGAGGTGCAATGCTACGAGACGCACGTCCTACTGGACACGTGATTAGGTAAGCTACCATAACAGGTACATACCGATTGTATTCCAACAATCTACTTGCGAGACATGGTCCTCAGCCTCAAATGTTGCCAGTGCTATTATTTTAAAGCACAAGGAGCATATATTCCCACTCTTGTTTCATGTTGCAATGGACATACTACCAGCTCAAGCAGCTGCAGTCCTGTTGGAATGGGTTTTTTTGTCAAGCAAGGAGACTTGTACAGATCATCACAATAAGCTTTCACCCACAATGCTGGAAGCCCTGCAAATCTCAAGTTCACCTATGTATAAGCAAGAATGGCTCAATTTCACCATGGATCTCGTCGCCGAGGAGAAAGATTACACGATTTCAGGTCCTATCACCCCCAAAGCTGTTGACGAGTTAATGGCAGGCAGAAATTTGAATGAGCTGGCACAACTTTCTGTAAAGGAGGATGACAGCGACTAATCACATTTTGACTCTGCTACTAGTATAGCTAGTAGACGACTAGTACTAGATTATCCAATTGCTTGAGACCGTGAGGTCAGATCTTCAGCACCGAGCGCTCTGCAAGACCGTCCGAGGTTGCTGATTGGCTGGATTGCCGGACCGCCTAGCCGTGGACTTCGTTTGCACTTCGCAGAGTTATCCAAAGTGGCTTAGCTTGACTCCGTTTTTCGTGAAGTAAGTCGAACTCACCCTTATAGCCACTTCGATTCACTTCAGTTCGCTCCGCGGCAACACTAGTACTATCAGGTGCTGATGAAATGATGGATTCCTGACTGTTCGTGGTATGATAAATGTCCATAGTTATGCGCAGGTAGTGTATCAAGGAGAATCCAAAGTAAAGCAAGCGTTCTGATAGAATCCGTTGTTTGAGAATGAGATACACGGGCCCACGCTAGGCAGACTCTAGTAGGGGCCATTGCATCTGATCGGGCAGCGTGTATCATTGATCCATTGGGCAATTTCCCTTTTTGGCCAAAACAGTTGTTTGTTACATTATTGCCCGTTCTCAAGGTAAAAGACGTATTTTGACTATCTAGGACTTCTCAGAGTTCACGAATACACTACATTTACCAATAAATGCAGCTGTTTTATCCAATCATTAATGCCCTAGACAAAGTTCGCGAGATGACCTCGCGAAGTTCCAAAGTGGACCCAGGGGACCAATTAGGGGGGGGGAGGTCCAAAGGGGAGTGAGTGTTCGGCATTCTGGGAACGCACACCTCTTGCCTGGGGGTCAGAATTCTTGCGACATACAAATTCATCACCACGCTTATAGTTTGGAGATCGTGTGCGACAAGGTTGCGGGATGTCCTCAACATTTCGGAAGGACGGGTCATGACGGATGGGACGAACGGGATCAGCGAACGGGACGGACTGTCTAACTTTCCGGTGCCCTTGCGGATTGTACAATCCGCTTTCTATACGACACTACCCGAAATACGACACTACACGAACTTGAACTTGAACGAACAAAACGGCAATCGCGACACTTGCCTTTCGTCACTCCCCCCTTTCCCGGGCCTCCCCAGTTAGTTGGTTGGTTCCCACAATGTCCTGCTCCATTCTTTCAGCTACTGGACTCGCGTCACTGGTTGCTGTATCTGTCGTTGCTTTTCACATCATCCGGCGTCTCGTTCGTAGCAGGAAGGAGAGAAAAGGGTCGCCCTTGCCTCCTGGTCCCACACCAATCCCACTGCTGGGAAATGCCCTCTCTGTCGACATTGAAGAACCCTGGAAGACATATACAGCATGGAATGCCGCGTACGGTGAGTGTAACATTCGTTTGGTATCAAGAGCAATTCTAAGGATCACCAGGCGAGGTGTCATATGCACGGCTTTTGGATCAGGAATATGTCATCTTGGCTTCACAGTCTGATGCTGTGGAGTTGCTAGAGAAACGTTCAAACATTTATTCGGATCGTCCTTTCATCGCCACCCTTGAGCTGTGAGTCAATGTGCCCATAGCGGATCGAGGTGTTCTCAAGAAGCCAAACGTGCTGACTCGTCGTGCTCAGATATGGATGCGGATTTCTTTTTGCATTCCAGAGCCACAATGACAACTGGCGTTTGTCTCGCCGAATATTCCACCAGACGTTTTGTGCTAGTGCCGCCCTCGCCTTCCGCCCGATGCAGCTTCGGAAAGCCCGCGAGATGATCATGCACATGATCGACGATCCCGATCGATACGCATCCCATTACTCGACGTAAGGAAATGCAGTCTAAACACAGGTCGTTTTCGCGTGTCTCATATTTGCTCAGGTTTTCCGCTGCAGTGACATTGTCTGCGGTTTATGACTATGGATCACATCCAAAGAACGACCCGATGGTGCACATATCTGAGAGTTTCCTCCAGGTTTCACTTACGGCAACGACCCCCGAGAAGGCAATTCTCTTCAAGATGTTCCCGTTCTGTGGGTGTTCTCCTCTAAACAGGGGCTCACTTTGTTTGAACTGTTTGGATAGTATGGCGCATCCCCGATTGGCTCCCTGGCTCGTCCTTCAAACGCGAAGCAAAGACCGCTTGCGAGTGGTCTGTCAAGGCGGTTGAGACTCCATACGAGTACGCACAGGAGCGGATGGTAAGTCCGTCATCATCGTACCGTGCTACGGACCAGCAATTTTCTGCTTCCTCCACTAGCGCGCCAGTCTAGACACAACCTTCTCAATGGTATCGGACCACACTGCTCGCATGCAGAAAATCGATGGACCATATCGCTCTGATTACATAACTGCTCTCAAACATGTTTCTGCAGGTTCTGTTCTGGGTATGTTTCTGTTCACTCATATAGCGACGGTTGATCATCACTATGTGTTGTATAGCGTCAACAGAAACGATCCGTGCTGCTTCAGTGCAACGCATAGATAAATAACGTAACTGACGGAGATCAGACGAGCTCCACCATCCTGATATTTACTCTGGCCATGGTGCAGAACCCTCACATCTGGAAACGTGCTCAGGCCGAAATCGACGCGTTGCTTGGCATGGACAGGTTGCCTGATTTTGGTGACAGGCCGTTTCTGCCATAGGTTGAAGCAATCCTGCGTGAGACTCTGCGGTGGCAGCCAGTCACTCCTTTAGGTGTGGTCGCGAGCCAAACCTTTGAATTTTTCATGCCCTGACACTTCCCCAGGTGCCATGCATGCTGCAATAAGCAGCGATATTTACAAGGGTTTCTATATACCCAAAGGCATGTCTTACCTTTACACGAAGATTTTTTCGTACTCATCCCTGTTACATCATAGGAGCGACAGTCGTCCCAAACGTTTGGTAGGTTATCGATATGTCAATTCCCTTCGTCAACAGCTTTCATCGACCACGTTGTTGTGTAGGGCCATGTCGCGTAATGAAGCTCGATACCCCAATGCAGAGCAATTCATTCCGGAGAGATTCCTGACCGCAGAAGGGACATTGACTGATGACAACCCAGCAAAGTATGTATTTGGCTTTGGACGAAGAATCTGCCCAGGTAAGCATTAGCACGTTTATTTTACGAGTCTGGTGAAGGGATACACATCTGCGTTTCAGGACGACATACCGCAGATGCATCAGTCTGGAGCGCGATTGCGACTACCCTTGCAACGCTTGACTTTAGTGCTGCTAAAGATGCTAAGGGAAAAGATATCATCCCTCAACCGAAGTATATCAGTGGTCTTGCTCGGTAAGTTGGCTTTTGGTTGGTTGGTTTCGCCGGCAAGAAGATCTCACACGTGCTTTCGTCGTTGAGCCACCCGGAAACATTCCCTTGTCGCATCTCCCCTCGATCACACATCAGCAAGGCATCGCTCGAACGCATTCTTGCGAGTGACGGTTGATGATGAACACCAGACAGAATATACACAGAATATACTTGTCACCTAGAATGTAATGTACTTGTTCGCATTAAAGCCTGAGCTCCTGCAATGATCACCCCACTCATCCTACCCTGCACGGTCTGACGCTGTCGGGTGACGCATTGGAGGATTGTGGAAGGGTCCGATAACCCGCGATGATAGTGATCTTACTCAGTCCACCCTGCATGGTCTGACAATGTCAGGTGACGCATTGGAGGATTGTGGAGGGGTTCTGATTTCGTTCGATTGAGCGAACATCACCCTGAAGGACGTTGGCATGCTCATAGGTACCCCTCAGCCTTAATGGCACACATCTGGGAAGCCAATGTTGCTGCTAATCAGCAGCAGGTCTCACAATAAATGGGTTTGTGGACAGATCTAAATGGTTGGAAAAAACGAAATCTGAGCATGAGTTTCCTTACCTAATGCTAAGGTTTAAAGTACTGCAGTGAAACTCCTGAGGTGGGCAGCCTAAGTTGGATCACTATCTCAGTTGAAAATTGGCCCAGCAAGCATTATGTGGAAGCCCGGACACTCGTGCTCCATTAATAAGCAGAATTCTATGGACGTGTGCTTCTGGGGACTCCGTAGACCTTACACGTCCAGCTGTAAAAAGTATAAAAAGTATATTTTTTTGCTGAGAGATAGGTTCCGTATACAATTTATAACCAATCAATCCTTTTCGGCATACATACGAAAAATAAGATTTCAATTCACGCCAAGGGCCTGCTGGCAGCGCACCCCAGAGGCAACAAATCTATATCAAGCCGATGTCCCTGGAGTCTGAACCGGATGTTTGGCATCAAATCCCGAGCATAGACCAGGAAAAATAAAATTTCGACAAGTCCCTTGAAATGGAAATCCTTGGCTACATTTCATGAAGCCTATTGTACCAGTGCCACCGAAAACAAACATAGACATACTCCAGAATTTTTGACGACAACCTCCATCATTACAAGGCACCGCAGCAGTGGCTCATTACAATAATCGTCAATGACTTGGCATTACAGAAAACTTTTTCTGACACTGTCAGTGAAGTTAGATCAAACTTGAATCTGTACCCTGCGTGGCCAGAACAGACCTCAATTTTATTCCACATGGTACATGTCATGGTTCAGTGTACAGCAGCCTCTGACCCAACATTCCAAGAATGTGCACAGCCTGTCGGCCCTGTCCCCGCCCGCCAGGATATCAGACCCAGACGTCGTGCGAGTCTTCAATGATCATGTCTTCAACCACATGCCTGCACACCTGATATACCTTCCCGAAGGACGTCTAGTCCATCGTGGAGACTTGTATAGCATTTTCAAACCGGAGGAAATCACAGAATGGGACGTTGATTTGTTCGCGGAAAAGTCAAATAATTGCTCCAGGGAGGAAGCAATCAGAAACCTCGTCGCCCAAATGCTGAAATATGCCATCCTTTCACATCGCTGGTTCCACAAGGGAGAACCAAACTTCCAGATGATGATGTCGAAAGAAGGCCTGGGTGGCCTTCCAGGGTATGAAAAGTTGGTGAAGTTCTACAGGAGAGCGGAGGAGCTTGGCTGCAATCTGGCGTGGGCTGACACCTGCTGCATAGATAGAACCAGCAGTGCAGAACTCGAAGAATCCATACGCTCAATGTTCAAGTGGTATCGCAACTCGGAAGTCTGTATCGTCCATCTCGCCAATTCGGCACAACCGATACATTTCCAACATGACGAATGGTTCACGAGGGGATGGACACTGCAGGAGCTGCTTGCTCCCATGAGGCTCAAATTCTTTGGCGCAGACTGGATGCCTCTCAGTGATTGCGACAACGACAAGGAAAACGACGAGATTATGGGCGCCATATCCAAAGTCACCGGTATCAACCGCCGTGCTCTTCACTACTTCAGTCCCGGCCTCCTTGACGTGAGGGAAAAGATGCTCTGGGCATCCAACCGATGCACAACGCGAGTTGAGGACATTGCCTATTCTCTCATCGGTATCTTCAACGTCAGCATGCCAATTGCATATGGCGAAGGGAGGCGGGCCTTTCGCAGGCTCATGGAAGCGATTGTGCAAGATTGCCGGGAATGGAACATCTTTGCATGGGCAGGGCCCCATTCCCCATACACCGCTGCATTTCCCGAGTCACCATCCGGTTATCGAGTGTTGAGCGAGGAGGCGTCCTCCGCTCTAAGTCACAGAATACGTCCCACCCATCGCCCGTGGAACCCTGGCTACCCTTTCTACACGATGACGAAAAGAGGGCTTGAAATAGAAGTGCTCCTTGTGGAGATGATGATGCACATCTGCCGAGAACCTCTGGATGGACACAACTGCGAGCGCCTCACGCTCAGCCCTGATTCAGAGGGCGAAATGTACTTTGGGAATATTCAGGTGCTATGCAACACCAGGTTTTTGCCTTATTCTCGATGGGCCATTGGGATTATCAACTACCAGACCGATGGCACTGGGAACCGCAGAGGTATAGGCGAACTTGAGGCAGAAACAGACTATGTATGCTTCTTTCTTGGGACAGGGATTCATAGTCCATATGGAAAATGGGAGAAGGTCGACACCAATGTAGTACTCACCATCCGCACTAAGCAGATTCTGAGGAAACCCGTGACGACTCTGTGGTTATAGCGTGCCAATTGTCGGTCAAACTTGAGGAGACCGTTGCTCTCGGAAATTGTATCTACTTGGATACACCTTAATTTTTATTATTTCTGTTATAACAAACACTTTGTACAGTACATCCAATATATACTATCTACGATTCCCAAGTCCAACGACTGATCCGAGCTGTGGTTGTTGAGATCGCATTTGAGCTGACAATTCAGCGTAATGAGCTCAAGAAGAGTCACTACTCGTCGTGTGCCGAGGCATGCCGTGGCGGAGTTTTGAAATGACTTGAGGGTTGGTGACGTCGGTGCAGCCGATGACATGCAGTAAAGGAAGCCCGCTTCCTCAAGGGATCCCGAATACGAATCTCGACCGCAGCAGGCACTTGCAAAGCTTGGAGATGGCACATACAAGACAGTGACCGCAGCCACAAATGCCCACCAGGTACGTTCTACTTGAGGCAGGCGGCCGCAGGCCTCATGATAGAAAAGGCTGATTAGACAATAAGTTGCTCGTCAGACACTCAGTGACAGAGCTAGTGGCCTTCACCAGAGTCGTCAGGAAGCTGCGAATAATAGTCAGGTTCTCAGTGCTGCAGAAGCGAAAGCCATGACCGACTGGCTGAATTTCAACTCGAGCGCAGCCACTCCACTTCACGCGATCTTCGTGCATGCGCTTTTGAAATATCGGGGGAAATGCCAGGGAGACATTGGCATGACCGTTTTCTTCAATGACACAAGAAAGTGGTCATCCATCGCTCACAATTGACAGGATCTGGACACCACTCCGCCGAGCCGCTGCCACTGGCATCACCTGCATTCCAGATTCCACGTCCACCCCAGGCCAGCACTACTCACCTGAGCTCGTGTCACCCACCGTCTTACGCTCCAAGTCCCACCGTGACGGGTTGTTATCCAGTCAATATTTTTCCTCTGCCAAACCCTGTCCCATTGCGGCAAGCGCTGCCACCACACATACGATCACACACGTTACTTGGCACCGCTGGTCAGTATGCACCAACGGCAGGTCATTTTCACGCATCTTCGTCATCGAGCACATGTAATCGTTCAGAGTCTCAGTCCTATCCAATGCTGCATAACCACCAGCCTCCATACTTGCATTATAATCGGTGTTTCTTCACTTACTTGTCTTATACTAGCATACTAATTTTTTCTACCATTCCGTCCATTGGATCTGGACTGGAAACCGTTGTCATCACTGGCAAATATTTACCACACAGATGGGGGAGCACGAAACCGGCAACAGTCAGCGTGTGTGACAATTCGTGACAATTCGTGATTTTTGCGTGACCGCTGAATGGGCGGCTCCGCCGAGTAGATGGGGTGGGGATAGTACTTGAAACACTCTGAAACAGAGCAACCTCCAAGGACAACCTAGCCTCGCAAAGATCGGCGGTACGGTCCGATCGCACTTTTAATGATCGCCGTTCTACTAATACACTGTAGCAACGGTATCGCTCTCCTTAGGCCACTACTATGTCGACACTAGTGCTGAACGAGATATACAACGGGCAAATGAATCTGGCTGATGGGGGTCTGGTGAGTATTTACGTCCACCCGCATATGCCACTGACAAGTTGGCTTTGGCTAGGGGTCAACGCTGGAGGATTGCCTGGATCTGAAGATCTCGCACACTCCTCTATGGTCTACGCGTGCTGCGACAGATGACGAGAAATCGGCGAAACTTGTCGAGGCTCACTTGTTGTTCTTGCGTGCAGGAGCGCGGACGCTACTAACATCCACGTAAGCAAATAATCCACGTTGTCAGTTCCTGCTCTCAAACCCCCTTGTGAGACGATAGGTATCAAGCTGCCTTCAATACATTTGAGCGCGAAGGGTACTCGCGTGCCGAGGCTCTGAAAATCATGTCAAAAGCTGTCACAATCGCGGCTCAAGCGCGTTCTCAATTTCACGCGGAGAACGCGAACGTCCAGCCCCACCAAATTCGCATCGCTTTATCACTGGGCACATTCGGTAGTACGGTCGTTCCTATGCAAGACTTCGGAGGAGTTTTCCCGCCGCCTTACGGACCTAAAGCGTACTCAGACACGGAAGAAAACACAAACACATTCGGAAATGATACAGAGGGCGAAGAGAAGTCCATCCAGGCATTGGCGAACTTCCACGCCGAGCGCCTCATAGCCTACACCGAAATGTCAGATACATGGGATCTCATCGACTGTGTCGCATTCGAGACGATCCCGGTTGCAAGAGAGATCACCGCTATTAGACGAGCAGTCACGGTAGTGACTGCTCTCCTCCAGGAGAAGGGGATGCGTATGAAGCCGTGGTGGATCACCGCCGTTTTTCCTGAGGGACAATACCCAGAACCGCGCTTCCCTGAAGGAGGCCGTATCAGCGCCAATGAGGTCGCAGCCCTTATGATACAGGATGAGGCAGTTGATGGCCAAGGAAGGCCTTTGGCTACTCCGAGTGGTATTGGTGTCAATTGCACTGCAGTGAAATATTTACAGGAGCTACTCGACCAATTCAAACAGGCCTGTGGGCAGACAATAGGAGAAGGGAACGAGTGGCCGTGGCTTATTATCAAACCAAATGGCGCAAGTGGCGTCAGGGACGGCTGGGCGGATAGTATGATGATGCTCCTGGAGAAAGTGCAGGGACAGGGTTGGAGAGGGATGGTTGTGGGCGGTTGCTGTAAAGCTGGGCCAGATGATGTTGGACGCTTGGCATCTAACCTTCACTCGGCAAATTTTGCAAGTACCTGATGTAACAGATATTAGTAAAGGGAAAAAGGGGCAAGGGCCAAATGATCCAGGTGGCGTGTGAAGCTGCGCGGCAACCACCGAGTCGGACTGTCAACCATACTGCTTCCGGAAGAACATTGGGGCACACAGCGAGCACGAGCCAGGAATCACGAAAAGCCAGCCAACGTCGCCCAAGACGACACGCAATCCAAAACTCCGCCAACGGTGCGTATATACGTCCATGCCCCATGCTGTGCTCGCCACAGAACGATTCTTTGTTGCACCTGAGAAGGTGGATGGAGGAGTGCATATGTAGATGAGATCACGACCACACGGCTGATAATCGTACAGGTCAAATCATGGCGTCAAAACTACCCTCCGTTCTGAGCGCCACAGATGAAGAGATTCAACTTCTGCTGGCTGCTCAATGCCATATTGGAACGAAAAACTGCGACAAGCAGATGGAACCCTACGTGTGGAAACGAAGAGTCGATGGTAGGTCCCCCGTGGCACGTCCACCAGTGCTAATTTGACGCGAATGGCTTTGTTACGAAGGTATCCACATTCTCAACATCGGAAAAACCTGGGAGAAGCTCGTTTTCGCTGCACGTGTAATCGCTGCCGTCGAGAACCCTAATGACGTTTGTGTTATCTCTGCACGCCCTTACGGCCACCGTGCTGTCTTGAAATTCGCTGCCAACACCGGAGCTCAAGCTATCGCTGGTCGCTTTACCCCCGGTTCTTTCACCAACTACATTACCCGCTCATTCAAAGAGCCCCGTCTCATTGTCGTTACGGACCCTCGCGTTGACCACCAGGCTATTCGCGAGGCATCATACGTCAACATCCCCGTCATCGCACTCTGCGACACCGATGCTCCTCTCAAGTTCGTCGACGTGGCGATTCCCACAAACAACAAGACTCGTCACTCTATTGGTCTGATTTGGTGGTTCCTTGCACGGGAGGTCCTCAGGTTGCGTGGTACCATCCCCCGCACGCCTGACGGCTGGAACGTCATGGTTGATATGTTTTTCTACCGTGACCCCGAAGAAGTGGAGAGGCAGCAACAGGAGGAGGCACAGGCCAAACTCGCTGCCGCCGAGCCCGAGGCCCCAGCTGGTCTCTCGGAGTGGGATGTTACATCTGCGCCTCAAGCAGGCTCCATCAACCCCGCTTTGGTTGCCGGAGATGGTGGTAAGTAGTATTTTTAGCTTAACACAAGGGTTTCGCTGAAAGGATATTCTAGGTGCTCTGGACTGGTCTGCAGAGCCTGCACCAACTACCGACTGGTCAGCAGAACCCACAGGAGGAGGCTGGGGTGCCGACGTCCCAGCTACTAGCGGATGGGAATAAACTTGCTGTCGATTTTGTGAGCGGGAGCGGGTTTACATACATTGACTTTATGCCAAGGGTTAGTTCTCCCGCTGGAAGGCAGCATACGAAACCATTTTGTCTCGATGTCCATGCTTTTGCTCTACACTTCTGTTTACCTACTCTTCCCACCAAATGAGACATGCAAAAATATGACATCCTTCCAAGAAGCCTTTACCTCACAAACGCGTCGCCTTTTGCAGTGTTGGATAAAAAAGACTTGGAGTTGGCATGCGAGTGACTGTCTTGCAAGGAGTGCTGAGCGCTGAGCTATGGAGGGTTGCGACCCCTGATCTTATTATGTGATCATTTGGCAAGCTGCCACCCACAGCCTCAGAGACATCCATCGGGCATGAACGGTCGTGACCGTCACTAGATGCTCTCAAATCCATGGACAGTCCATCGAACAGCACAGTGTTTTGTCCTTGATATAAAATGTCACGGCAGCTCAGACAAGCTTAGTTCACGTACATGGATGTTCTTCCTCGAGTCGGTCCCTGTGAACTCTTCAATCAAGTTCGTATCATACATCTCATGCCGCACGATGTGTGTGTTCTCCCCGGTTCCCCCTGGCATTTTTCTACTCGACAAACATTACTGGGCTGCCCAATATGGGGAACTTTTTATCTATATTGTTCCCTTGCCATTAAAGACGCATTTCCAGCGGTACAATGGCGCAACACACGAGGGGACGCCGCGAAAGTCACTGCGTAATCCTGTCGTCAACCTCACTGGACACATACGTAAGACTGGCGAGTATCCTGTAGCCTATGGAGGCTTCAGTGATGTCTGGCGCTGCCGTATGCAGTGGAACCAATCGCCCACGAGGGTGCGCTTTGGTGTCAAATGAATGTAACCAAGTTTCACTCCATCTCCTCAGGTGGCTGTCAAAACCATTCGACCACTAGTGAGTGACAGTGATGATCATCTAGCCAAGCAAAAGGTTATCTATGTTAGTATACGAAGAAGATTTGTTGTATTGATCTCGTCCCGTATACAGGCAGTTGAACGGGAACTCAGCATATGGGCGAGCCTCGAGCACCGTAACATTCTGCCTCTTTATGGCACGTCCGATGGATTTGGACCATTCCTTGCTTTCGTGTCTCCGTGGGCCGAGAACGGCACCTTGACCGAATATCTAGAACATCACAGGCACCTCGACCTCAAACGTAGGCTCGCTGTGGTATGTCATCATGTTTGTATTCTGCGCTGTATACCAACGGTCCTCAGCTCGCTGATATTTCGGCAGGCATTTTCTATTGTGAGGCCTTACCTTTCCGTTCATACATCAAGTCAATTAATCTATTGGTGCAGTACACTCCCAGAATGTCGTCCACGGCGATTTGAGCGGCGTATGTAACATTTTCTTCTGGTTGGACCACACAGGAGATTCACATGCTGTTTAGTCGAATGTCCTCATATCCGGCGACGGACGTGCGTGCCTGTCCGATTTTGGGCTTTCGACAACATGCCAGGAGGTCTCCAGTGCTTCCCAAACTCCGAGCTTCCCTGTGAACATAAGATGGGCAGCTCCTGAACTATTCCTGGAGAAAGAGGAGGGTACACCCACATCACGGTTCCCGAGCCAGGAGACCGATATTTACTCCTTCGGAAGCATCATGTTCCAGGTTTGATATTTGCACTCTATTTTATCCGCGCCGCTATTCACATCATGCCCTGCAGGTACTAACCGGCAAACTCCCCTTCCATGGCATACGAAGAATTGCTCAGATTATTCTATTGGTCTCGTGTGGTCAGAGACCATCACGGGAACTTGGATGCGATGGGGAAACCATTCCCGATGTACTTTGGGACTTCACCGAACGATGCTGGCAGAGTCCTTCTGAACGCCCGTCCAGTGAAGAGGTGGTTCGATTTATTGAATCTGTTTCCCAGCTAGTCGTATAATCTTGGGCCCCATCTGCCCTTTTGATCTGAACGCGTCTAATTGCTTGCTCAGATAAGGCGAAATGAATGTTGAGCCGAAGCTTGGGGCCTGAAAGCTTCGTGGAGAACCAAGCTGGAAAGTAGCGAACCAGAGCCTGGTCGAAGTCGTTGTATACCTCACCATTCAGGTTTGGAGACTCGCTTATTTGTAGGAAGACCTTGAATTTCGAACCCGTCTTGGCCTCGTGCGGAAGAAGAGTTTGACCGCCGTCTCCCCTCGACCGGTCACAGCTAGCACTGAAGACACGGATAAACGGCCAACCGCTGTGAACGAACAGGAATGAACGCTTGGCAACTTGCAAGACCTGAAATTTGAAACCTCACTGCATCTGCATCATCGTTGCTTCTGAACGTTGATCCCCGGCCTCGCAGTAGCCAGCTCTTCCTCTCAGATTTCCATGCATGCATCGAAGCTTTCGAGAAAAGGTAGGCTCAACTGACCCTAACCTTTCCGATATTTCTTTTCACGTTCCTTATGCCCAACCTTTGATCAGTGATCATCCGATATGTGTCACATATCCCCCATCGCCCCGCCACCAATTGCCAATCCTCGCTCGGAATCTCTTGCGTCGAACCGACCCCGACACACCTGATCACCTCCAAAAGTGCCATTGTATGAAATCATCCAAAGCCCTGACTGGCTCTCAAGCTCAGGCTGTTCGAACGTGTTTCCACATGCACCGTGTCAGTGATGGTCCAACCGATCGGTGTGTACAGTGTCACTAAAACGACGAGTCTGATAGACATCACCGGCTCCAAGTTATCATGATTCAGGATGGCGAGTTCGTGAGTACGTGAGTCATGATCGTGACGATTTCGTGTATTCTTGGCCAGGCCGTTATCTGCCCTGTGTTCCCTGGTGCGCTGAACATTGGCCGATACGTCTTGGACGTCGCATTCGCCAATGCGCTGATGGGATATGCTTGCTATCAGGCGCGTGGCCTGGCCAACATGAGGAGAGCGTGTCTAGACACTTCCAGGGTAGACATGGGTATTAGGCCTGACAATCCATTTCCCACCCAATCCACCAAGGCAACACATATGACCAATTCACATCAGTGCTCCCCCGCCCTCCTGGTATTTGGCACTACGTGGCGTCAGATTGACTCGACGATAATGTGAGAGATTACGCGTTCCTCAGGATTGCAATATGTAACCTGGCCGCGGAGACGCGACGGAAGGGACCGTCGTCCCAGACGTCGAGTGTACTGCCTCGTCCTATTTTTGAGAAATGGTTCCATTTGCATTTAGCATGGAACGCCAGGGTGCACCCCGGAGATGTTGCTCCCTTATCAAGGTCCCCACAGTTAGGATTGGCACACCACCACGGACTGTCACATAGTACGTCGGATGGATCTCCGATGGACGAAACCATCGATATCATTTTGCAATTGTGCACTATGTCGCCATATGCATCAAATGCAGCGAAAGGAATATGTACAGAACGAGCGGGGGTAAGCAAAAAGCCAAGCTATGCCATTTGTGAAAATGCGAAAAGATGTGGGAGAACGGGCAGTCGAGACTAATAATGTGCTCTAATATATACATAGCGATATCCACGCAAAGACAGGACGATGTAGGTTAACATCCGAATAGCGGTTATTGGAAAACGTAGAATTTGCTACAGTCAAGTGTTTGAATGTGCATGATGCGACATCATAAGTGCTGTAGCGCCTGCGCTTTGATGTTGTCTATTGATTTGCTCGTGATAGTTCGTACTATGCATTGCGATGCGTCAAGTTCGTGTCTAGAAGATTAGAATAGATCCACTGGCGCAGACGAAGGAATGGGTGGGAAGCAACAACTTTCGAAAGGACGGGTTCCACGGCTCTTACATGGAGAAAAACCCCTGGACCCTCGTTCCTGATTCTGCTGTCATCTCGTCGGTCTTCCTCACCGACCACATAGCCCTCCAAGGCTAGTACGAGGACCGTTTTGTCCCTCGCACGTTGCCGCTCCTGCCATTGACAGGTGACGTGGTAACGAAACCTAAAAGACGCTTCAACAGAGGCTGCTGAGTATGAGGCTTCGTAGGGATCGGCGCGTGCATTGGAGGCTAGAGAACCAAACAAAAATCCATCGTATTCATCGTTCCCATCGTCATATTAAATCCAGTCGATGCAATTATTTGATCAAAATTGTTCATATCCACCATCAAACCCACAATAAAGCGAAAACGACCCGAATGAATGAAAACAGCACGATCAGCACGAGACAAACACGTGAGTAAAACTGAGACGCACACCGCGCTTGTATTCCGCCCTTGGGCCATCGCCTGGAACGACCAAGTATGGCTGAGGTGGAGGTTTGGAGGAGCGACGGCGAGCTTGCGAGGAGCCACGATGCAGCTGCTCTCTTGACGTGGCGTAGGGTTGGCGTTCAGGATATATTTGGTATATCTGGCCCGGTGGGGGCGCGGGGGCGCGGGCTGCCCGGCTTGAATTGTGCCCATTGCCGGTAGGGTATTGGTATATGGCGTAACCAGGAGGGGAGGAATGCATGCGAGCAGCTGGAGTGCGTGACGTTGTATGAGGCTGAGGGTACGCATATGGTTGGGAGGCGTGTGGCGGAGATGGTTGGTAAGTGATCTGCGCAGACCTCTGGGTCGATGATGAGCGTGAATGAGAGTGACTGCGGTGCTTTGTCGGTGAGGGGCGCAAGTCACGGTCATGATCTCGTTGGCGGTGTTCAGAGTAGGACCTTGTGCGATCCCGAGGGGGCCGAGATGACGACCCGGCAGACCGTTCGTCCAGGAGCTGTGGCCGTGTTGGCACTGGTCTGGTGGTAGTTGTACGGCGGTCTGGCTCATCGTAGAATGCGCGATCGCGGAGGGTAGGGGAAAGGATGAACGGGTCACGATAGGCATGAGACTGTTGCAAGGTGTCTGTGACCCAGTTTGATACCCTGGTCTGTTGGGCGATATAACGCTCGTAGGCGGCAGGAGAGTAGTCGTACTCTGTCATAGGGGGAGTAGGACTGTGAAGACGGGGGGGTTGATAGGATGAATTGAGATGGGCTTTTAAGTAGAGAGATAGCGCTGAATCCTTGGAATGGAATCTTTGGACTCGTGGGCTAGGGGATGGTTGAAACGTTGACGAGGCCGCACCCTATATATGTCTGACTAGTATTAATGGCAAGGTGTCAATATATCGAACCTGATGCAAAAGTAGCACGACCGAAGAGGAAAGACAAAAGGGCCACGGCGAAAAGAGCAAGTACAAGTAATCGATGTGATTGATAAAAAAGGAGGGGTGAAAGGGCGGGTGAATGGGAGGCACTGGAGTCTGGCAAGTCCTTATAATATCTTCTCAGCTAACTTGCCAGTGCCACTGCCTCTCACAGGGCATAACCAATAACGAACCTTGCAAGTCTGAACGGGACACAAGACGCGGAGAACAACGTTTGGTGTACACGAGGATCTCAACTTGCTCCGGCTGTCGTCCGAGTCAACAACCTGAATTGGCAAAACATTCGGCTGCCACCTCTTTCTATGAGGTAAAATACCATTCCGCACGCTGCCGGCACCTCCCCCACGACGACCAACGACGACCAACATCGCCAACAACGCACAACAGAGAGCCGCCCAACGCACGTAGCTATTCGTTGGAAACTGTGGGCGGATATTAGAACGTTTCAACTATGTCGCCCATCTGTTTGTGGTCCAACAGCCTTAGACCCATCGGATTGATCGGACTAGCTGTCCTTGTCCTTCCCTCTGGATACCAAGCAATCCGTGATTAATACTTCTTGATTCCTATGCACCCACGTCTTCCAGTACCAACTTTGTCTCAGCACCCCCCTCTTTCCCCGCACGAATCCCTACCCCACACACGCACATTGCACGAGGCCCGTCATGTAGGGTACATGAGGTAATCCAAACGCTTCCTCGGGAACCGACAAATCTCCCATACTTATCAGACAATTCACTCGTGTGCCATGGGGTCATGCTCATATGACTCTATGCGCCTGTTCTACGCCTCCTGATGGAAATAAAGTCGGCAGTTCCTCGTCATCGTTCTCGTGCTTCTGACGATGTGGTGACCTATATGTGTTTTCGCTCTCGGGCTTTCAGCGCTGGCACCTTCCTTAGTACACACCACTCTCCACGGCAACCGGACCTCGTCCATATTTCTCAAACACGTTCCCCGAGTGCATCGCAGAGTGCTATTGAGGAACCAGGTCCCTCACAATACTGGTAATTAATGCAGCGCCTGGGGATGAGTACACAGTGTTTCAGGACATACCGGATCTAGTTTAGAGTGTGAGTGCAGTGTGAGTGCGGCCCAAGACGAATTATCACTCCGGGATACTGACTTCCCGCGTTACATTAAGGGCCCGGAGATGAGCGTGTTCCACTCCTTGTATCCTTTACACATGCCAACTTGAATATTAAAAACGCTCCCAATCCCCACCAGACCTTTGCTAACTCGTGCTCCGTTACGTCGCAGTTGCTCTATCTCATTCTTCACAGATGATACGCGGGCTCTGGACCACTTGGAAATGGGATTCCTTCCGAACAGCCAAACTCCTACGTTCTGCCTTGGTTCGTTCTATCCGATGAGGTTCCATCGCGAACCTCCACGTCATTTGGAAGGTCCCCAAGTCGACGACTAAGGAACTGTGAAGACTCTTCAAGCGGGAGCATTCCTCTAAGCCCGCCATTCCATCTCAAACTTCCGCCTTGCTCCATTTTCCATTTCAAGTTGGCTGGTAGATGCGACCGGGGTTATATTTGGCTCTCAGGACCGTATTCCCTACCATAGATCGGTAGCCTTCCCACCAGGTCATGCCCTTCGCGATATGAATTATTGCCTTGTGAAAAACCCACGACATCGAATACGTCCATTGACTCATATCCACGCCACTTGCCACGCTGGGGCCATACCTGCCGGGCGCGAGTTTTACTGGCTTCGATGGCAGCGCGAAAAAATACCAGTGCCCACGACGTCAAGAGGGAACGCTTCCAAGTTGCCACTGGCCACCGAAGATGGTCTCGCCAGCCCGACCAACCTTGGCAAGTATCAGCGATTCTTCCCGTTCTCTCCTTATTCCAAGCCTTTGAGTGAATCAGGGACGATGTCGCTAGCTAGTTTTTGTGTTATCCGAGGCGCCTGCCAGTGGGATCCGCAGCCTGGGATTTGATGGTGCTATCGGCCCTGAGGCCTGAGGCCTGAAGCCTGATCTCTATCACACCATCCAGAACTTGCGGTGCTAGATCATAATGACGCAGATCAGTGTGCTGTGAGGAAGGTGATGCGGTGACGATGGAAGCCACCTCTAATGGGTCCGAGTGCCGACTATGCGGAGGGCCCAGCGATATGGATAATGCAACGACGGAACGCTCATAGGAAATACAGCGCCGCTGCCAGTGCTGGCAAGTTGAAAGCTCGTTATTCTGGAGCTTGAATCCGATGCTGTGAGGCTTGCGACGCGCCAGTAGCTCCGGAACTGCGTCACCATGAGTATCATGTGCATACCTCTAAACAGCCAACGAACTTACCACTTGGCTCGCGGTCGTGAGGTACCCCAGCTCAGTACGAGTCACGATGACTGCGGTTTGGGCTACGGTGGATCGAGAATGGATCAAAGGAGGGTACATCGACAAACCTAAGCGCTCATCGAGCAGACTCTTTTGGTACAGCTCAGGGACCTGCCTTTTCCGTCAGTGTGTCTACCAATCACAACTCTGCACTGCATGGCAAAAGAATCGTCAAGTAAAGGACACTGCCTCTCTGATGCTGCAAGTCCCTGCAGTGTATCATATCGTCATCCTACAAACTAGCACTAGAGTAGTCAAGTCGAAGGTAAGAGGTTCTGCTACAGCACTTGCTGTCCAATAAGTAAAAAGAAAAAGTCTAAGAAGTTTATCAAAACAGGGATGCTCGCAATCGTTCGCATGCATCATTAGTATATTTCGTATGCAGATCATCGTCTCCTACACTAGTAGCATCACTCGCCCTCAGAACATCCCCCGACGCGGCGGCTGAGGTTGTACCAACCGAACACCAATACCCCCCCGACCGGAATCCTCCTCAATAGGGGACCGCTCCCACAGGCTGATGCTCTCCTCGGCATCATCCACACCCCTCGGATACTTCCGGGACTGCGACGTTGAGTTGCTCCTCCGAGCTCTCCGCGGTCGGTCTGCGTCCTCTTGTCTCGGATGCGTGGAAGCGGGGTAGGGCGGTTGCGGACTGCTCCCATTTCCGAACGAGCGTGATGAGCCCTCGTACGGGGATTCAACGATCCCATTTCCAGTGACGTCAGGGTACGAATTGTTCGCGAGTAAATCGCTCGATGACGGGAATGCGGACATCGAAGGCGTTGTGGGCGTTTCAAACGGGTCGTTCTCTACGGGACTCGTGTATGTAGAGGGAAGGGTGGGCGCTAGAGGCTCATCGTTGGCCCGTGTAGGTATTATAACCGACTGGGAGTGCAGTTGTGAGCTCGAACTCCCTGGCGTTGACGGTGCACTAGTGATGACTTCCAGAGGACGCCCTGGTATCGGTGGTGCATTTGACGAGGGAGGGTACAAGAACGATAAAGGTGCTTTCCCGTCGGGGTCAGCAGGAACAGTGGTCGTGCGCAACGCATGGACTGCCTGGGAAGCATTGCTCCCAGGCGGGTTATACGAATGCACGAGATCCTGCGATCCAAACTTGATTGCCGTCCGACGCGGACTTTGCGTGGACGACGACTGGCGATCTATCGACTGGGACTGACTACGCGTGGAAGTAGAACGTACGGGCGCGTCGTACAGTTGGTGTCGTGTCAGCCCGTCATAAGCGTGGTCTCCATGTTGGAGAGCGGAGAAAGGCACGCCGTCGAGGTTCCCAACCATTCCTCCACCGACGCCCATACCACGTGTGCCGGTGCGCACAGAGGAACCACCTCGGCTGGATTGACTCATGCGAGAGCTACGCGCACGGATGATGCTTCCCAAGGTTGCCAACGAGCCGCGGAGCGCCTCCATACCTGGGTCTTCTGCCCCCGAATGGATCTTCTCGCCACTTTCGGCGTCGCTGTCATCTCCGGGGTATGAATACGTTGCTGGCTTGTCTGTGTGGGCACGTGCGGCTTGCAAAAGCATTGTCGACCGCCGATCCAGCGATGTAAGCTTGGCGGGGTCAATCTTAGACATTTGTAGGATAGTTATGCCGACGCATATTGTCATGAACGCAAACACCAAAGTGAGAATCTGCGAAACAGGCGCGGAGAGACCTTGGAAGAGGACCTGAAGTTGCCACATCACAATGGGGGCATCGCGATGGAGAAGGGGAGAATTATGTTCCTATCAAAAGATGCCGATGAAACAATTGGACATACGATTGTGGTAACCATCGAACAAAATGAAACTACGTCGGAAGAATCAGCAACGATTGAATTGATCTCAGGAGATAAAATACGCACACAGGACATAGTATGTGGGTGTCACTTGGAACAAGCACATCAGCGTTACACATATATAGAAACCATTCTATGAGACTTTACCCATAGCTGTGAAAGATATCAGATAATCAGCACAGGAACGCAGACGAGCACAACGCACGAACCTGTATTGAATAAAGCAAGCGCAACGTTCAAGTAATAAATCTCCGCCACTGCCCATGGTAAACATCATCACTACATACAGCACTTTTAAGGAGTTAAGCTCACCCAAAGTCACGGCCACAAAACCAATCAAGAAGAAGATAAACCAGTTGTTGAACTGCACTCGATGTTAGCTTTGCCAAGATCGTTCAATACATACACACCTGATTATGCCCCATGACAGTTGTCACGATAGCTGCGCCAAGTCCCGTCGTGACGCTTACGCTGATACCACCAATAGAGCTGCAAACAGTAATGTACCAGAGCATGTTCTGCTTGCCATATCTAATGACCGTCCATACGGACCGTACGGTGAGCCAGATGTATAAAAGAGATGTCCCGAGTGCAAAACGAACTTTGGCCCGAAGTAGATGATGATGCTCAATGCAATCGCTATGAGTACGCTGATATATGCAAGGAAGCCTGGTGCGGTGAACTTATCCTCGAAATCTGAGATTTCAGAAGGGGTCTGTTCTTGGGGGCCTGGTAACGTTGGACTAACTAAGAATGCCAAATGACGGAGCAGGGCATACCGTTCAGTGCGATAATAACGGAACCAATCTGGTGGCGAAATATTAGAAAAAGTAATGATGAGGTTGGCAGAAAGAAACTTACGATACAAAGGGCACATCCGAGCCAGCCGAAGAAGGTGAGTTTTTCTTGCAGGAAAATGGACGATAGGATTGCACATATTACAACGGATAATGCACCCATAGGTGTCTTTGACGAGGTGCGTCAGGCTTGCTTCATGCGGAGAGCATGGAAAGAGAACACACGACAACAAGAGCCTGAACGAATGCATATGCTAGAAATTGGTTCAGAGAACGTAGTGGAGCAGGGTTAGACTTGCGTACCAGCAAAATTACAAAGTTCCCCAAGGATCATCACTGCATTTGGTGGCATCTCGCTTGTGTTCCAGAAGACATTACGTGGGCTACTCACTAATCATGCCTGTCCACCATAGTAGCTTGAGAATAATAAGTATCTAATCGACCTGCAGGCCATCGAGTGCAAACTAACCGATTTGAGGTAAGCCACGCCTTCCCCAGCCTCATGCCCGGCCTGCGAGCGTAGAAGGCCTTTCTTTTTGAAGACAAAACTGGATCCTATGAGGATACCACTAGTGATGGCGAGTATTATACCGACGACCTGGAGCACAAAGATGGGTCACCAGCAGCCGAAATAGTGCAAGGGTGCGCACTTTGAGATTCGAAGGCAGCTGAAAGGACGTGCTTACGCCAGAAGCCGTGGATGAAGCTGCCCCCGACGTCGCCAACGCCGTCGTGGATGAAGACATCGTGGAGCGAAAGTGGAGCAAAGGGTCGTTATTGGAGTGTGCACTGTGAAAGTGAGCCCACAACGGCTGGCACTGCTGGGTATTAACGAGTTGCGATGCACTACCGTTCCAGGCACAATGCTTGGCTCTCTCGGCGGTGGCGAGGTACCCAAATGGGGTCTCCGTCTGTTGTCCACCGCCGGAGAGTTGCCATCATTGGTGTTCAGACCAGTCGACGTTCAAATGTCTTCCACGACTCAGGAGCCTCAGACACTGGTGTAAGAGTTCGACAGGTTCATCCACAAGGCATGGCACGGAAAGAAAAAAGGGCTGAATCAGGCGACCACCTCCAGAACCAGGCCAGTTTTCAACCTGATGGTTTCGCCATTATCCAAGTTCCCATTGCACCCGTCAGACTTTGGGGGCATCGAGGTTTTCAGGAGTTGAAATGCACCAGAAGTTCAGCGAGACGACAGGGCCCTAATACTCAGCTCGCTCGTATCCCGGTGATTGGAATGGACGAAGCAGCTATTTTATCCATGACTCAGATCTTCGAGTTGGGGACGCGAATGAAGAGTCGACATTCCGAAATGTTCGGCACACGTTTGGCCACGTAGGCTGGCACCAGCATGCGGTACGGTTAGGCGTTGAGTCAGGACTAGACGAAAACGCGAGAGGTCTCCCGCCCTCAAACAACGGCTGATCGATGATCGTTCGCGCCTGTACAACGGTGACCAATACGAATACTATTCTCCAAATCCGACAGGAGTGGTGGGCGAAATTTGCCACATCGTTTCAAGGGAGTTAACCCGAGAGCCTGGCGAACAAGAGTTACAGGAGGTTGGGGTATCTTAGACTACGTGGATGGCAAATATGGGCATCAGACTGGCCACGGATAAATAACGTTAGTAGTAGCGCCAAATGCTTTGAACTTGAAGTTTGACCCGACTCGAGCGGCTGAGGCTCTCCCAGATATCTTTTCTCGCTGGTTATCCGCGTCTTCTCTCGCTCAATTTCGGAGCCACCCAATGGTCTGAGAACCGCATCGCGGGATTCACTGATCAAAGTGTAGTCACACTCATGTCCTGGACAAAGAGCACAACAGGCTTGAAAGGCGACTCCCAGTGGCACAAAGCAGCTCAAGCCGACATCCAATCTGGCCAGGGTTTGCTAGATGAACTACCATCCACAGCACACCAGTCAGACATGTCGGTCCCGCACTCTGCGGATGAACCAGACAGACTCGAGATCTCTCCATGGGTTGTCGACGAGCCTGAGCCTGTGAGCAATGTAAGTGCTCACCTCTACCCACATACACACGCATTCAACTTTATCTCCTCCCCTTTCCTTGTATTATATCTATGGTTAAGTTATCTCCATCGTCCCAGACAACTCCCCAGCTCGTAAAGCGCTCCTTTGCCTTTGCCCACAAAGCTTCCCTCTCCACTTTGCCTTTCGTTTGCCCACCCAATCTGGCACCATCCAATCCAGCACCGTCCAATCCAGCACCATCCAATCCAGCGCCATCATTTAGGCTAAGGGGAAGCAACCACTCCCTCCTTACCGAGTCTTATTCCTCCACACTCAACGAGATGAACCCCCATGACGCTCGCAAAGGAAAGACTTCCCTCAGCTTTCTCAGTGACATCATGAAAAAGCGCTCACGCTCAAAGCTCAGCTCCGATGTAAATGATTCCCTGGCCAGCCTTGCCTATTTCCCATCTAACTCATCCATCAACACTTATATGACCCCGCATACCGTCCGCCCCCCCGCCCCTCCTTCTCCTCCGCCAGGACCATTCAAGAGAGAGAAAGAGAAGAATCGGAACAAAAGAGGACGCCTCAACAAACCACCCCCTACCCCTCCTCCCAAAGACGAACCGATGATGACCCTTGATACTGACCTGGCACATATGGAGGGCATTCTTCATTCGATTGTCAGCCCTGATCAG
Organism: Paxillus rubicundulus Ve08.2h10; assembly: GCA_000827395.1. Classification (NCBI taxonomy): domain Eukaryota; kingdom Fungi; phylum Basidiomycota; class Agaricomycetes; order Boletales; family Paxillaceae; genus Paxillus; species Paxillus rubicundulus. The sequence goes on along the minus strand of KN825098.1, from coordinate 5,938 downwards.
TCAGGTGGCCAATCTACTACCTCACCTTCAAGCAGATCCCACTCGAGTGGGGTTACTTTGTCCAATTTTACACCGCCCTCCCTTTTGTCATTTACCGATCCCTTCAACCCCAGTACAGAGTCGTCTAAACGAAAAATACAACACGACCAACGCAAGGTGTCGCCAAAGACAGTGGTTGGACCTTACGAACTGGGAGGAGACGCAGCGGAACCGTCGATGGAACGTGCATGGACGGCACCCGAGAGCTGGGCAGTTGAAAAAGAGGGCGAGGACCCAGTTGCAAATGGCGGAGGCTCGAGTTCCGAGGAGAGCACCGTCGCCAGCAGTTCGCGCACACCCGACGACGCCTCCACCGTTACCGATTCAACGTCCAAAAAACGGATGCGCCGGAAGACGCATCATGCACACAAACCAACCGCCTCTCCAGCATCGAATAAGGTAGTCCTCGTTCGTATATACCGCGCGAATGGGTCGTATCACGTTGCACAAATCCCACCACACGCGACCGTCGCAGACCTTATCCCTTCACTCAATACCAAGGTACTCCGTGATCACGACCGCGAATCACATAAGTTGTACCTCAAGGAACGAGGAAGAGGTATGTGGGCCTTTGTAACACTGCGCTGTTATGCTTCAAATTCTTTCAGAGCGAATGTTGGCGCCGACTGAGCGGCCTGCGGCCATCACTCGGCGGCGGCTAGAACAGGCAGGATACGACCAGGCTGACAGTCTTGACTACCTCGCTGCTGAAGATATGACTTTTCTTCTCAAGTTCGTCTACAAAAGCCAGTTGCTTGGTCCGGTCGTACGTTCCTACCTTGTGGTACTGACGACTGGTTTGATGATTATTACCTTTAGGCAGAAGAGCTCAACATCGACAACTTCGAATACGTGGATCTCACAGGGCGCGGTCTGCCCACTATTCCCATCGTTTTCCATAAAGATGCGGCGTCGATCGTATACCTCAACCTCTCTCGGAACCCCATGGTAGAGATACCCCTCGACTTCATCGAATCATGTGTAACGTTACGTGAGCTCCGCTTGTCAAGCATGGCGATGAAGAAAGTCCCCCACAGCGTTCGACATTCGGCGAGTTTGCACTGCCTTGATATCTCTTGTAACCGCATCGTGGATCTCAATGACGCAGGACTCGATCGTATACCCGAGCTGAGCACTCTCAGATTACAGAACAACCGGATGGAGCAACTTCCCTGGTATTTTCCCCGTCTGGGGATGCTCAAGTACCTGAACATATCCAATAATAAATTCACCCACGTCCCCTCGGTGATCTGCAGGATGACTGCGCTTGTAGATCTTGATATCTCATTCAACATGATCACGGAGCTCCCAGATGACATCGGGCGACTGACTGCGCTCAACAAGCTTGTGTTCGTTGGGAATCAAGTTTCTCGACTCCCCGAACAGTTCAGCCAACTCTCGAGCCTGCGAATACTCGACTGTCGACGAAATAACATCTCCGATCTTTCCATCGCACACGCACTCCCGCAACTAGAAAGGTTACATGCAGACCACAACCCTGTGCACGCAGTCGATCTCTCTCGTGGCCCATATACGACGACAATACTGGACGTCTCGTACAACGATATCACCCTCCTCAAACTTGTTCCCTCCCTGGAAACACCATACGCACTCACATCCCTCGATGTCTCGCACGCTAAACTGTCCTCCCTCGACGACTTTGCCCTTTCCCACCTCTCCGCTCTCGAACACCTAAAGCTCGATCACAACCTGTTCCGAGCTCTCCCAGATTCCCTCGGGGACCTCAGCCACCTCCTCACACTCTCCTGCTCTGACAATCACCTCGACACCCTCCCCAAAACTATCGGTTCCCTTCAACGTCTAGAATTGCTTGACGCACATTGCAACAGCCTGACTGAGCTCCCTGTCTCTCTATGGAACTGTGCATCGCTCGGCGTGATCAACGTCACCTCCAACCTCCTCGAGACATGGCACGACCCACCTTGCCCTTCGCTTGCCGCTCCCCCTCCTTCTGGCCCATCCCTTGGGGTCCCACTTAACGCACCCGGATCAGGATCACACCAGCAGATGCCAAGGAAGGCATCGAATGCGGTGCCTTTGCACGGTAGACCTTCCCCCCCGCTCGCGTATTCCCTTGTGAGGCTCTATGTTGGTGAGAACCGGCTCACAGATGCAGCCCTACCACCCTTCACGATCCTCAAAGAACTCTGCGTTCTCAATCTTTCGTTCAATGACATCCAAGAAATGCCCTCTTCTTTCCTTCGCAACCTTACCAAACTCGAGGAACTTTACTTGAGTGGAAATCAGTTGACGAGTATACCAACAGAGGACTTGCCAAGGTTGACGAAGTTGAGGGTGTTATTCTTGAACGGGAATAGATTGCAGACTCTGCCTCAGGAGTTGGGGAAAGTGCAGAGTTTAACGGTGATTGATGTGGGGAGTAACGCCTTGAGGTACAATATCAACAATTGGGAATTTGATTGGAATTGGTGAGCGTTTTTCTCTCATCGTCGTTTTTTTTTTTTTTTTGCTGTATGCATGTGTTTGACCTTTGGAACGGTCTGACTCGACCAACAGGAACTTCAATCAAAATCTCAAGTACCTCAACTTATCGGGGAACAAGAGGCTTGAAATCAAGCCTGATCATCCCGGCACCAAATCGCGCTCAGACAAGGAACAAGGTCGAGAACTCCTTGCCGACTTCTCCGAGCTTACCGCGTTGCGCGTCCTAGGTCTCATGGACGTCACCACCACTTTCCTGTCCAACATCCCCGAAGAAACTGAAGACCGGCGTGTCCGTACCTCACTCTCCGAGGTGAACAAGATGTCATACGGTATCGCAGATACCCTTGGGAACAGCGGATACCTCACCACCTTCGATCTGGTCCAACCAGAGTTTAGGGGACAGAAAGACGAGGCTGTTTTCGCCATGTTCGGGAGGTCGGACGCCATCTCGGGCAACAATCACCTCTCGAAGTACCTCCATGACAACTTCGTGCCGCAATTTAACAAGCACCTCACCCAGATCGATCAGTCGAAGGGGGAGGGTGTACCTGATGCGATGCGCCGGACATTCTTGAGGCTCAACAAACACCTCCATGATACGCTTTATGCTGGCAACACGTCACAGCGGAAGATGTCTAGGGTGAGCGCGTCAACGGCAGGGACGAACACATTCGACCCTTCGTACGTTCGCGCGGGCGCTTCTGGTGTCGTGCTATATTTTGTCGGGAAAACGCTGTATGCGGCCAACGTTGGTCATTCGCTAGCGGTGATCTCGAAGCAGGGCTCTGCAGAGCTCCTCTCGAGGAAACACGACCCGTCCGATCGGAGCGAGGCAGCGCGTATACGAGCTGCCGAGGGGTGGATCTCACCCAAGGGACTCATTCATAACGAAATTGACACTTCGCGCTCTTTCGGTTTCTTCCACGATTTCCCCGTCGTCAACGCACGTCCTGACATTTGCGTCCGACAACTGACCGCAGAAGACGAGTTCGTGATCATTGGTAATGGAGGACTGTGGAGTTACATCTCATACCAGACTGCAGTGGATATTGCAAGGTCAGAGAGATCGGACCCAATGATTGCAGCGCAAAAGTTGCGCGATTTTGCGATTAGCTATGGGTCTGATAGAAGCATTATGATTATGGTCATTCACGTGGCAGATCTATTTCGCGCCAGGAAACAGCCTACTGCTGACTCATCGATGGACCCGGAGGCTTATATTTCGTGGAGGAAGCGAGGGGGGAAGAGGACGGACATTGCTGACCGCACGATTGCCAGGTTGGACTACGAAGTGTCACCTCCAACAGGGCACCTATGTCTCGTCTTCACCGACATTCGTAACTCGACACAGCTCTGGGAAGCCAACGCTGGCATGCCAACTGCCATGCGTCTGCATAACAGTCTTTTGCGTCGATATCTTCGTTTATGCGGTGGATACGTCGTCAAGACGGAAGGCGATGCTTTCATGTGTTCCTTCCCCACCACTCTGGCGGCGTTGTGGTGGTCGTTGACCGTCCAAATCCAGCTGCTTCACGAGCCTTGGCCCTTGGAAATCCTTGAATGTGACGAGGGCAAAGAGGTATGGGATTCCCAGGGGAACCTGATTGCACGCGGTCTTTCAGTGCGCATGGGCATTCACTGTGGAACGCCCGTCTGTGAACCGGACCCCATCACCAACCGAATGGACTACTTTGGTCCAATGGTCATCCGAGCTGCTCGGATCAGCGGCAATGCAGCTGGCGGACAAATCAAGTGCAGCGCGGACGTCGTGAGGGAGATCAACGCTCGCGTCACTGAAACCGGACCCGACACCGAGTATTCCGAGTTCCAGCCTCTGCAGGCTATCGATGCCATTCGGGGGATGAACATCAAGGTGATACCTGTAGGCGAGGTCAAGCTCAAGGGGTTGGAAATCCCAGAGATGGTATCGCTTATCTACCCTGGGTGTATCTCGGGCAGGCAGGACTTGGACCCGAATGGAGGGTCTTCGTCCGTTCCGGCCAAGATCCAGTGGAGTATTGCTCAGGTGAAGGAACTGGGGATGCTTTGTCTGCGGTCTGAGGCACTTGCTTCTTCGCGCATCTTCAGAACACATCTGGGGCGGAAGGAGAGTGCGCAGGAGCTCTCAGTGGAGGAACAGTACGAGTCCTCGTATATGTATGCTGACCCTAACCTGCTTCTCCCTCCGATGCACGACACGATGGCTGAACTGGAGATCATGGTGGTTCTTGATTCGCTCCTCACCCGCCTCGAGAACGCAGCTTCGTCTCTCGCTGCAAAAGCTGTAGTCGATGAGAGCGCTTCAATGTTGGCAGTGTTGCGGAATCATGGTGGATTTGACGAACGGACGCTTGGTGTGCTTTCATCTTTACTTCGTTTCTAACATATGCTTTTTGTTGTTATTTTATCTCCTATACACTCATCTTTTCGTTTATTCTTTTTTTATGTGGGGCCCCTGCGAGTCGTTCGCATCTTATACATTTCTGATCCACGAATTTTATGATGTTCAATACAATGTGACGGATTTGGTCCATGAAACAGTCAACTGATTCAGAAGGCAGATGGTTCCACAGCCAAAAGTTACAAGTGGCTATTACAACCCAAACCATTTGGGGAAGCTTGGTTAGGTTTGCCACTTTGTGACTCTGCTGAGGCATTCTGCGTCGGAACGGTCTGTTGTTCAAGAAGCAAACCCCGTTCTACGTGCTCTGCTTCAGTGGTTGCGTGTCTCTCCTTCTGTTCCTGTGTCCCCTCTCATCCTATGATAGAGTTTGTGTACGTTCGGGTCAATAGTCTCAGCATTCCGTGGATGATGCGAAAACAGTATTGCTGCGATTGCCAGCGACGATGCAACGGAACACCTATGACAGCCAACGCGCAAGAACAAAAGGCCGAAGGTGGACATCGGTTCCATCTAGGTGTTACAAACGTATTCAAAGATCAAAGCACGTTGCTTATCAATTCAATTCAATACCTAGCATGTGAAAAGGAAGGACCCCGATCGTCGTGGTACGCAATGTATGGTCCGCCATCATGATTTCTGTTACTACAGTCCGTTGCATAATAAACTTCAGTCGTCTGCATTCCAGAACATGTGCTTTGGTTCTATTTGTCAGCTTAGTAATATTTTGAAAACTCTGAAACCCCACGTTAAGGTTGGAAAAGGTGACTGAGGAGTCATGCGGGAAAGTGTTGCAAGTGAAACCTCGATATCACGAGCAGCAAACAAACGCTCCTGGATTTCGTCAAGATAGATGGAAGGATGGGCATCTAGAATAGAGGTGATATATGTGATGTCCTGCTGATCCAGTGCACGAGGACGACCTCTCTTGCGTGCAAATGGATTTTGAACATGTCCGAAGTCCCGGTGAAAACGTAGGATAGTGTAGATGGTGCGCTCTGTGCATCCTGCAAGCAAGGCAATCTCAGACAC
>KN825097.1:0-32235 GCA_000827395.1 Paxillus rubicundulus Ve08.2h10 | reverse complement strand
TCTGTATTTCACTCGTTTCTCATTATATAAATATTTCCTCTGGACAAATCATTCTAATGGTAATGTATAGAATGCTCACATAGAAACTTCCGTACTTTAGATTGATGAACAAGTACCTAGCTTCGTGTGTCGCCTCCTGTACAGACCTTAGGGGGAGGAGGACCCGTGGGAACGTACGCAGGTGTATTGGGAATTGCGCACCCCCACTCTCAAATCCGAAAATATGGTTCCCCGGCTCCGTCCGACACGCCAGACTTTTGACTCCTGCATGGCCTTGCCTAAGCCATTCTGCAAGCTCCAGCGTTTAGAAGACAAAATCCATCCTCCAAGCCGACGAGTTCGTCCGTCAGTAACCGGTCACAGCCTGTACGCTCTGCAACTCGAAGGCTGTTCAAATTACGTCCTCACTCGATAGTATCCCTTTACGCCCAAGCTGTGTCTAGCCTCATGTTCGTGCTGTGGCCGGGTTGAGAGTCCTTGCCGACATGCGAAGAGAGGCGAATACCGAAATCCTTCCTCAAGGCGTCATCGATCATAGCTCTTCCTCCAATACGACCTCATCCAAGCACTTGCTCCGCTCTCCTTCAGCCTCCGATGAGAGCAGCTGCCAGTATTCGAACACCGCCTGTTGCCAAATCCTATGTGATAAACCAAGGCAGTGAAAGTCACTGAGATTACTTCCATCATCGACCGGTTCGACCGGTTCCGTCGTTCCCTACGTCTGGTGAATCGCGTATTTAATGCCGCCTCCCCACTGGCTATGTTCCGCAACTTGAACCCCACACCAGCACTGGTGATTTGCCACATACCCACCACAACATGCCTGTGGTCACAATCCAAGGTTAGCTTACTATCTCCTCGGCATCTGTTCGTCTAGTTGACGTGTGTCATAGACATCTGCGTGTCCAACCTGCGCTCAAAAAGCAGCAAAATCTTCGTACAACTCAACGTCGATGACAGAGTGATGTGGAAATCGAGCAAGTCCAAGGCCGCTCCAGACTCCAAAGTTACCTGGCCCGAGCAAGTGACACTGTAAGTTTATTCTCTCTCAGCCACTGATTCCGATTGATGGTATGTCAGGAATGAGTCTGAGACGGCCAGACTCTCAGCAACCGTCTATGGCCGTCGTTGGTATATCAGCTATCATAAGTTGCAACACACAGTGGATGCTTCCTTAGGCGGGCTTATTACCAGAACTCCACAGCGTGAGTTTCGGTCTCTTCGCCCCCCCGACACAAATGGCTCATCGATGCAAACAGTGGTTGTTCTCCCCCTTTTCAACAAGGAGTCACAGGAAGCTGGCACTCTAACTTTTTCTATCACGATTGTACCCATTACCCCCATTACCCCCACAATCAGCGCTACCAAGGCGCAAGCAGTGAACGTGATGATCCAAACAAGCGAAGAAACAGAACGTGGAGCCCAATTTAGTCCTTCCGGCGTTGATTCGAGGGGTACCCTGGAGCCCCCGGTGGTTCACCCTTCGGATCGACAGCGTCAGACAATTTCCAACTCCCGCACTCCTGGGTTGGGAGTGGGGATGGTGACCAAACAGAACAGAGGTCCTGAACTTCACATCTGCACGAACTTCGGTAGCACAGAGCAATTCTTAGGCAGACACTCGACTTCTCCATCACGACACCGCCCTGAAAACACCTCGTCCAGAAATTTGGATCCCGGCAGCCCAGCCGTACAACGCGTTTCAAACCCAAGGAAGCATCCCGCTCCATTGTTAGCTGTCGAAACGCCGAAAATACCTAACATCCAGAGTCGCATCCGCTCCCTGGCCATTAGATGCTTGGGTTGTTGGTTGTTCTGACAATTAGCAGCCAAGATAATTGCAAGTCATCCATATCAGAGTCTTCTCCTGGTCTCTTCTTTGGCCCACCCCGAGCTTCCAAATCGAATCTGGTATTAAGTTATGGTCAGGCTGCTCCACCCACGAACCTCTCCTGTTGATCAGGCGACTCTCGTACCTCCAAAAATACCCTTCCTCTATGGCCAGCAGTAGCATATGAACAGCCTGCCTGAATGATTATCCGTGGTTTTCAAAACCTCATATGTATCTATGAGTCTCTTCTAGGCAAAACGACAATAGTGTTCACAGTTTTCGCTACTTCATCTATATGGCTATCTATTATGTATTTATATATGTATACCATCGTCTACAGCATGGGTCACCATACCACAGCAGTAGTTCATCTTACCGTGTCACTAGAACCGAATATTGTAACTTGTTCATTTGGTCCGTGAAATAAACATTTCTTGCCATGGTTTCCTACTACGCTGAGTCACTGCCTTATGTTGGATCCAACGGTAGGTACTGAGCCTGGAATTGAGGCTTCACTGATCAGCTGTCCGTCGTGCGCTCTTGAACATGTCTGGTTGAGTTCAAGGACGCTCCTGCCAGATCATAGTCTGATCACCATCATGATGGGACGAGTTCTGTGAGAAATATTATACTTGCCGATTACGCCGCCACTCCATGCCTGGTCTGCTGCTCTCCTTGGTATACAGCATTCTCATTTCCGACGGTGACCGCATCATGACAAAGAAATGAAGGACTCACCTTCAAAGTTCCGTACCAACGGAGTTCCGGGGGGCTTCCTGGGTTCATTGTGACCGATATGTTCGAAACCTCCCCTCGAGTCTGTCATCGCCAACATACACGAGGCCCCGTCCCGCAGACGGTGTGCCGTCTCGAAACTCGGAGCTGCTCTTCGTTTCGCCGTCTCTGTCGCTCATGCCTGCACAAGCGACCTGTAGGCTTAAGACGGTTAGCAGCTCTCGCCCCCAAAGATCCGACTCCGCATCAAAAAAGCGAGCACCGTCGCGTAGATGAGGAAAAAAACTTGAACAGGCGCACGACCCGTGTCATAGACGCGATGACGATGGGTCCCAGTCATCGACGACAGCAGCAGCAGCTACAGGCGGCGGCGGCGGCTGCCCGTGATGGGGTACTATCAAGAGCCGCACTCTCCCGAGGTCTGCAAGAGCGCTTCGAGTTCTGAATCACGTCGAGAAGGGTCGGTATATATTTTTGCACACGTGCCACATTCTACGAAGGAGGCACCAGCAATCCATGCGAGGATATGAGACAAGGGCAGCAGCTAGAGTGTGTCTTCCTTCTTCCTTCACGTGATACCTTCTTATCTTCGTTCCCAAGACTGCACGCTTTCTGGGCGACAGAATAAAGTACTGCCAGGCCCACCCATACCCATGAAACGAGGGACGCTTATCCGGTTTGTCAGACACGGTGCAGACCTACTGGACTGGGACGCAATTTAAAGGCACGGTGACTAACTGGATCTAGAGACTATTGAACTTGTAGCTTTGCTTATTGCGACTTAGCCTGTGCTGTCTATCCTCAGACAATCTGAAGGACGTTTTCCCAAGGAACATGCGTTAGACAGCATTGGACTACGGCACGTCGTCGATGCCAATTATTAATGTCGATCGGAGACTCGCGGAGACCGGCTGGTGGCTTTAGATGACATCGCGTCATCTGGGGATGCCCACCAGGAACGATCGCCTGTTCGCTCATAAGCCCACTGTAATACAGAAGGAATGACTGCCTTCATTCCGCCCACGGTCTGCCCACCGGAGACCAAGCTCACACTGAACGGATTCTGAGGTACTTCAAACAAGTTTAAACATGGGCGAAAACACACGATAGCAAGTCCAGAGACTCTGGACCTATAGAGCACTCTAGAACGCTCCACATTTGGCTGGTCCAACTTTCGGTAAGCTTCGGTCTTCTCCAAGATCAGTATCTCGAAATCCGGTGTCGTGACCCTTGATGCTTTGATGTTCCAGAACTTACATGTGTTCCGGGATTTGGGCGGGTGCTACCTTGAGCCTGATTCGGGCCAGTCAATGTTTCAGGTGCCTGGGGTTCCCCCTGACAGGGCAGATCTCTCGTTTAAGTTCAGCTGGCTCGCACCAAAGCCAAGTAATTGCAGGGTCGGACCTTAGCCGGTAAGCTGAGGTCGAACACACTTAGAACCTCTGGAAGTACTTGGGTCTTCCTTTATTGCGCATGGGGAACATGGGTGGCGTTGCACATGACATGGGGACTACCGAGGTCAACATCCACTGGGACTTTGCGGGGCCAGGTACCTGGTAAACGCTAGATCCTTGGCCGCAGTCCACGCTACTAATGGCATTTGAAACCATGGATGATGTCCATGAGTAGCAGGAACTGACCAGGCCACCGGGAGACAGGAGCCCACGCGAACAGCGCAAAGTGGATCTGAAGTGATGAAGCTAGAAAGCAGGGTGCTTCAACGGTGGAGAAAAGTGGAGAGCGATGGAAATACCTGCAGATATACCAAGCATCTGTCAGTTGGAGTACAATTTACGAGTTGACAGCCATATATATACATTGATATATAGCTGAAGCGCTGATGGAGCGTCACCGTCGACGACAGTCTTATCTCGAGTAAACGACGAGCACGGGATGACGTCAACTCATCAGATGAGACTCCACTGGATCAGGAAAAATCTGTGATGCTCAGCATATGAACTCGACGCTGACTCGGATTCGCGCACCTGAAACTCGTGCACCCGCACCTCGATCGTCAGCATCCCCGGATGGTGAGGCTTTAATGCCGTTGGGTTGGTTCGTGGAGTGAGCGAACACGATGATGCGGCACTTTCTGTGGAGAACTGAATGGCATCCAGAATCCATTCGCGAAGTTTGGGGAGGCACCACTCTTCTCTGCTCTGGATATTTGCCATTGGTACCACTGGCACAAGGATCATCGCCTCGGTCTCGGTATTCGGATAGCTTCTTAGAGGGTGGCATTACCCAATTGCAACTGTCGGATTCGCGATGGTCGCGGAATGTCGAGCATGACAGCCTGTTTCTGTGTTGGATTGAAACACTGGTAGTTTCGAGCAGAACGGTATACGTACAGACCGTGCATTGCACACTATGGCAGAAAAGGCAATAACTTTCCGATTTCATGATTGATAACTATATATTATAGGTGAAGCAGAAGCATCGATGGCATACCTGAGTTGGGAAATGTGGCTGTCGAGATAGCATATATCTGAATTGCGATGGGTGAATCGATGGAAGGCCTCCACATGCCTTAAGATAAGGTGGCCACCCCCTACGGCATTTGGGAGGCGGCATTCCAAAGGAAAGAATATTCTGGGATAAGTCTCGACAACATGTGTTAAAGAGGTACATGCCAATACTATCCTGAAACACCGTGTTTCGGAAAGTTAGCGGAACACGGAAGCCCACTTTATGGGAGAATTGACGCGTAGTTGGGTTGGTTGAATGCAGCGGAGAGAGGCAAGATCAGACGAGTGGGAAGTCTGCAAAGACAAGGTTCGGAACTTGTTGAGAAACTTGTCGTAATTGTCGACTAGAGAATTGATAGCGGTAGTAAGGACACTGGTCAACACATAAGCAAGCCGTCTGAAGCAAGCCGTCGATAGATTGGCCACCGGTCTACAGTATCAAGGCCACGTCAGCGAGGTGCTGGTGAGTGACGGGTACAACAAGGCATGTAGTTGCTTAGTTGAGCCGGACATAAGGAGGATGATGCATCAGAAGCATCGAGAGACAGAGAAGGTGTAGGTAATGCGGGGTATGACCGCCAAAACATCGGTTGGTGCGTGCGTTTCAGATGGGGGTGGAATGGGACATTGAGACCGCTAAATTTGTGTGGTTATGATTCCACGATTCTGGGCTTGGCTAGGGAGACGGGGAGACGGGGGTGATTGTCCATCGAGAGCACTATATAATACTACATCCATGGATACGTATACGGACACGTGTGTGGCAATGAATTAATCACAGTCGAGTACGCGCGATGAGGAAACCACGTTCAAAGTGGCTTGGTAGCGTCCTCGAGGTCCGAATGGGCGGGGCCGAACCAGGTTGTTCCTGCAGATTCGCCGGATCAAATCGCACGAGTCAGAGGGAATACTGGGAATAGGATGACTAGAGATGAACTAGGTGACGCACATTCGACGCACATCGGTATCCCTCATCGCAGCGACCATCGCAATGCTCAGGTGATATATCTACGAGTACTTGTGTCGTATGAGGAGATAAGATAATATCTCTCAGAGGTCGTTTATGCGTCACTACGATGTGGTCTTGTGAAAAAAGGAAAAGGAAAAATATTAATATACGTGTGTATATACCTCCGAAAAAGGCAATGTCAGTTTGACATGTAAGTTCGGAGTTCTCCAGATCACTCCGTTCCGTGTATAAGCGTTATGCAAAATTCTGGGGTACGACTGAATAAATCCGTGGTATTTGCTTGCAATAAGGACTGGAACGTCCCATCATTGTCTCTCCCCCGTTTTTCACTCACAATCGCTGTGTGGCCCCGACTTGGTACAGTACTGGTACTAGTGCCGTGCTCTGGCCTCGTGTATCCAGCGAGGCGTACACTTGCTTGTCACAGCATCACCAACACCGTTCTACGCTTGTACATAACGCTTGATCCCTGCTCAACATGTCAATTCAAGCGTCCACTACATATCCTACCTCTCCACCCTCCTCCTACCAACAACTATCATCTCCCGCCACTTCTCGCACGCCTTCTTGTAGCTCACCAGCCTCCAAACCTACGGAGCTCATCTCACAATCCTCGACACCCACCCAGCCTACGCCCTCGACGGCAACATATTCTCCAAGACAACGCATTTACACCCCTTCTAACAAACTCACTCCCCCGTCCCACACACAACCAACCCTTGCCATGTCTATCGTGGCACCCATCCCTCGCAGGCCTCATCCCACCTCGCCCCACCAAGTCACTCCAACGCCTTCCATGAGTCGACCCCATTCCCGCTCAGAACGCCTCCTTAGGGATACTCTCCGCAAGGATGAAACCCTTCGCACCACTGCAACCGTTCGTGCACGCTCGCGTTCACCCTCGTCACCCAGTGATGGTGGCGACGACGAGTTCTTTGTCCAACCAGCCTTATTGTTCCGCGGTCTCCCTCGACGGAATAGCGCCACATCCACCACTTCTCATCCCCGCCCTCGGGGTTCCGGTGCTTGTGTATTGGGCAATGGGCATGCGAAAAGCTTCTACGTCCCTAATGAGAACGAACATACCTCCTATACCCAACTTCTCCGTTCGACGTCCTTCTCTAGTTCTTCCCGCTCTGGACGGCCCGAGCGTAAATCATCACAGCCCATCACATTTGTACAGGAGAAGCAAGAGGATCCCGGTCTTTCGCGCTCCTATGATGCAGCTCCACATGAGGCCGTCCTTCGGACTCGTCTAGACCGTGTCATCCACCGCGGCATGCACCAAGTGCGACGAGAGAGGGAAGCTGGTACATCATCCATAGAGGTCAGTCCTTGTCACCTTGCACTTCATCTTCTGCATGAATAAAAGTGCTGACAAACGTGCAGTCATCAACTGGTTCTCCACCCTCGTCACTTTGTTCACTGTCTAATTCACGTTCGCACGAATCAGAGCAGACTCAGTTGACAGTCCCCGAGGTGGACGTATGTTTACCATCTACACCCCCGCCGCGTGTAAAAGTGATCTCGAAGAATGGTCATCGACCCACCCGGTCAATGTCTGCCGCGCAATCACCTCATCACACGTTAACCTCGTCACCAAAGGCGCAGCCATGGTCGCCACTAACACCGCAGATACCATGGTCACCACCTCAGACTCCGCGTTCACAGGAACAACTAAAACAGAAACACTCGCCTTGGCTCTCATCTCCCTTGCCGTCATCGCCGCCGCCGTTTGCAACCACGCCGCCAAAGCGCGCTGGGCCGGGAGTTGCTACTGTCGCTTCAAGCCATAGCACTCTGATATACGAAACCAATATTCATACCCCCTCCCCTCCCCATCTTCCCCATTCTCCTCACTCCTCGCCTACATTTGATCCTGAGGCAGCGTCTCTCGCCTGCAGGCAAGTGCCTGGCTACGTGTCCTTTGCCAGCGTTGCTGGCCTTGGTGCACCGCCTGAGGAAGAAGATCGACGGAGTGGACGGAAGGGATTTGCCGGTTTCGGTCTTGGCGGAGGTGGCAAGGGTCGGGGACTGACCGGGCTCGTTGTTGGCAGTGGGAAATGGTGGGTATTTTGAAGATTCATGCCCGGCGTCGGTGGGTAAAGAGAGGCATTTGGCATCTCGACGCATGCGTGCGTGTTTTCCGAAGCCTGTGAACGACGTATCTGTGAGGATACCTCTGCCTGGACCTGGGAGATGTTGTGATTTCTGTTACGGGTGCCACGCTCTACCTCCCACCTTCTCACTCTCTTACTCATGTCGCGGATTTACTGCATCCTAGGATAGATATAGCTATGGAAAATCAGACTATGTTATGGTAATTTTTATCTCACCAGCATGTTGTACACGCATACGAAAGTTGTAGCGATAGGACGTATGCGGTATAGCTGCCTACACGCCGTGCATACCTCTTCAAAGCTTCATGTTGCATTGGTCATTTTTGCCGGAGAACGCTTGGGTTTATAGACTGTCATCTTTTACGCGTTGTATCCGCACTTTGGTTGGTCTGTTGTATAATTCACCTGGGTTGACTGCAACATCAGGGGCTAGCAAGTACTTCGAGAAAGTGAGCGCGACGAAGCCCTGTGCGCTTAGAATAGAGCACACCGTGCCCACCACGTAAGTTATAAAAGGGTTGGCAAATTGACACCGCTCTCATGCATAGGGTGATCACACCAGCTGTGGTTTAGAAGTTAGGATAGAGTAGCCGTACGTGCGCACGGTCGGCACTGGCACGTCGATCGTTAAGTTACACCACAAGTCGGCAATCCGACCCCGTATCACCTCGCACACTGGACTTTAGAAGTCAGAACACCGTGTACACCGTGTGCGCAGTCGGCCCCACGTAAGTAGGATGTTGACGTCGATACTCGAATCGCTAGGTTTGATCGCGAGTTACACCATGGGTCGGCAACCCGGACGCCATACCCTCGCAGGGTACTATACGGGTCGGTGCATATGGTCGCACTGTGGGGCTTAGGAGTTATGACAGAGTACGCCGTGCCGTGCGCACAGTCGGTACCACGTCGACATCGACATCTGAATCCGAGTCAGCGCTGGGGTTGATCGCGGGTTACACCACGGGTCGGAGTCGGCAATCTGAACCCGTACCACCTATGGTATCCACACTGTGGAGTTTAGAAATTAGAACAGAGTACAGCGTGCGCACGGTCGGTACGAGATAAATAGAGCATCGACATCGACATCCGGATTGCTAGCGTTTATCGCGGGTCACGCCACACCGCCCGCGGTGAGCAAAAAACCCGCGGATGAGGCAGGCATGAAAGAGCCCGCCTTGCTCAAACAGGCAGTCGAAGCTTCTAAGTTATGACACGATTAGCTCTACAAAACGGGTGACCGTAGTAGGGCTCACCTGGGACATCAAGGTGGTTGAGAGCCATGCGACGGAGGTTTAAATACTGAGGTTTGGTGTCGGTCCACTGGCACCACCAGCAAGGGTCTTTGACGTTCTCGAAGTGCCGCTGAGGTATTCGTCGAGTTCGCTAGTAACAATCGAAAACTAGGGAGCTCAGTCGCAGTGCTATTACCGATGGTCGTGAAGTCGGGGTGACATCGGCGAGTAAGCAGCAACCCTTCCCACTCGTGGATAGACGTCTGAGGTGCAAGATATGCGAGAATTTCATTCTGTCGAAACACTTCGATTAGTGGATGATGGAGGGAAGAGAGTTTGTAGAGAAGGTAGTGCTTGACTATGCGCCAGGAGTCGCACCGTACACTGTCTGGTGCGCGGTGTTGCTGTGTGTCTGGGTTCCTCACATCGTGGGGCCGTAGCGTGCCCGTCGCGTCGACCACACCCAGCCCGCAGTGGCACTCGTACCTCCCGCAGTGAGCAACCCCACGAATCACGACTGCCTCAGGTTGTGATGAGCTGGCCATCCCTTGCACCCATGTATTTGGAGCTCGCTTCAGTGTTACTACTGCTCGAGGATCAACCTTGCAGGGACTAAAACTATCTCCGAGCCGCTGGCGGCGACGGGCTTTTTGAACTCTGGTCCTGTGTCAACTTGTCAGTTAACCCTCTCGGAATTGCAGGAACGGCGAGTGTGAGCGACGTAAATTGCAGAGCTGCCAGGTGCTTGGTACTTTCTCATTTTCGACGTTCAGCCAACATCACATTTCTGCAAAGCACCCGAAGGTAGGGGGGTTAACCACGGGGGTCATTAGCCACAAATAGTACTGAGAACGCCACTCCTTACCAAAATATTGTGACCTAGCCAAATCACCCAGAGGGAAGGTGGACCTTCCGTCTGCCCCTGCTTGAGCTATGTGTCACCTGTGATCGAGGCACAGGTGTTCCGCCGCGGTGTTGACTCTGGGCAATCTTTTTGGGTAAGTTGGTGGCATGACTTGGGAATTCTGGGGTTATCACAGGCAGGCTCACATGAGGGCTTTGGAAAACGTAACCTTGCTCTCGGTTTGAATGGGGAAATCATTGATATGTTTACTAAATCCCACATGCGGATCAAGGACTCTCACTTGGCAAGTTCATGTATATCATTGTCACCTCATCAGAATTTCACCTTGAACATCAGGCCCATACAAAGGACTGTACATGCAGGCTTTCAAACGTCACTTGTGTTCCGGAGAAAGGGGGAACACGCCCAGGTTTTAATCAGACTGCCCCAAATTTCCGCATCTGTATCATGAACGCATCATCAACATTGACTATTACCCCAGGTCGTGTGACGGCAGGCTACGTTATGCAATTAGGTGATTTATCTTCTAGCAGCGGGAGACGTTCCCCATAACGTTCCAGAGTTCCCTTTGAAGTAGCTCAGTCTGCCTAGAGGACGCTTGATGCCGCTTCTTCGCAGTCATGAGACCTATTCACCTGGTCACCACGGTTCGGAATACGGCGCCACACACGGGTATAGCATAGGTCTTGTGGGCAGGTCTCGTGTGACCCTTTTTGAGGGTCAAAATTTGCATGATCCCTCGGACTATGGTATATCACCAAGTGGAAGGTACCGCTTCTGAGCTGTGAGGAGCCCAGCTCCACTGCCCGAATGCTTTCTGGGAAGAAACCACTGTACGTACTTGCACCTGCACCTCCATTACAGGTTTCGGTGTGATTGATGCAAGTCATAAGTTGGTTCATTAGAGCGGATGCAACTCGTTCCCTAGTGCGCCTGCTGCTGCCTCATGTCATCGGTTATCTCCTCTGTACACACGGCCGACTTCAATTCTCCCTTTCCGTCCTCGTCTCGATCACCTGGTGGCACCAGATATGTCCGTGGTGTTCCAAACTGCCTGCACGGTTCTCCTGCATGATTCTCCTGCATTCCAAATTGCTATGTACGATTTGTCATGACCCGACGCACCTCTGAGTCTAGCTAGTGGAGCAGCCATACCTGTAGCAATGGAAGTACCTGTGGAAGAGGTGGGCGACCAAGGGTTCCACCTCTCTTCTGACGAAAAGGCACTGTTTGGAATTCGCAACGACATGTCCGTTGCATCTACGAGCTCAGGACGCTAAATTCGCCATCGAAGCGAATCTCACATTTATCGTGAAATACAACGGACATAGACCGGACCATGACCAGTCTACGACAGTTAAGTCTACAAGTTCCAGCCGTGACGGCGCGCTCACGTTGAACTAACGTGCGAACAGGGCACAAGGGCTTTTCTATTAGTATCTCAGAGCCGCATCGTGCACCATTCGCATGAAATTCATTCGAAATTTTTTTGTCATGGGCGATCAGGTGGTCGCAGTGGACCTGGCAATGATCACTCGACCTGGCTGCTTGCTGACTAAGTTACCTAGTTCCGATTCGCCAGCGATCACCGCACACCACATGTTTGCCAAATATTGGTGAATGTCATGATGTGCCCCGCGATGGAGGCGGATGTGCTCAAGTCGGAAGCGTCATGGAGACTCATGGTATAAACACTGGTGCTTAGACGTCAATACCACATCTCCCTTGCCTTGGCAGATTCGCTACTCAGGGTCGTTGGTGCAATCCCCCCTTTCTTTTACTTACTCGCCTTCAAATCACAGCACGTGTATCGGAGTCTGTTCAAAGCCATAACTCTTGACCCACTGTGCCAATCAACAAAACACAAAAGAAAAATCCAAGAGTGCTTTAGGAGTTTGTACTTTTGGTATAATCTAGGCATGTGGTTCTTTTTGGGGTAGTTTTATCGGTTGGAGACTTGCAAAGTGCACTGCGACTCGCCAGGTTCTCAGACCGGGCCGGCACAGCCGTGGCAACTCTTGTCTCCCCATGCTCTAATGCTCTGATATTAATTACGGAACAGAAAACCACACACCCGCTTGCAAATTCACCCCTGGAATCCTACGTCATCCCTTCGCATTCAACCAACACCAGTACTGCTTCACACTGTACGCACAATGAGAGACTTCTTTTGCACATAGACTGGTTTCGCACAACCTGAATAATCTACTTAGGGTATGTAAGGTAATTCATGCAAACACGATAAAGGTACAGATAAGGGTGTTCAGTCACGCTGATGCAAAAAAAAATAATAGAATTAATAAAATAACAACATTCGAGTCATATCTAGGGCGTCCAGATCCCGGAAGTAGTCAAGGCGTCATCCAGAGCGGAATGGGAGCTTCCTGGCTGCAGATTTGGTGAGGTCTTTCTGCCCAAAAGCCACCCAAGACAACCAACTTCGGTAACCGCTATGGGCTGGAGAGAGCGTGTTTGTATCAGATTCTGAAGCTTTACAATTGCATTGTTTGCCTGCGAGCTGGTAAGCGGTGGCAGGGCATTGACTATGGCTTGCATCTCCTCAGAGCCCTCATTGCACCTGCTCCACCACTCGCACGCTGCCCTCTCTGTCTCTGCCCCCTTGACAACGACCGCCACCGGCCTTGTCTCTCCACCATACGATTCATAGAATGCCGCAAGTCTCCGCCGAGACTCTTGGGGATCGGCGCCAACAGACGCGCAGAAGATCAAGAGATCTGCACCGCGAGGTGAGATATTCCTCTTGAATCGCTGGCCAGCCAGCAATTGCTGATCGCGGATGCGATAAACATTGAAAGAACTACCTCCAATTTTCATGAGGCAACCCTCAAACGGGGACTTGTCCTTCGGGGACCCGATCTGCACTGGCGAGCGTTCGGGCAGCTCGTACATGGCGACGTTGGGGGCTGGCGGGGAACTACTGCGTCTCCCGGGTGAGACCATTGCCTTCACGTCGGCCAGCGCAGCTGCTAGCCAAGTCGCCTGCCGCGTTTTCCAGTGGTCGCGTGAGGAAGCATTCGCGATCATCGAGAGGATGGTTTCCCTGGACTCGAGGCAACGCTGTCTCAAGGCAGGGGAGTTTACCCTCTCGGCGTCCAGCGTGGTCACGCACACGTGAGAATCAAAGTGCATCTTGAGTGTGGCGAAGTCCGCCTCGTTGGCAGCCCACCACTCCTCCATCTGCCCCTCGTAGTTCTCCAAGCCCGTCACCACGAGCGCGATAGGGACCTTCTTCCGACAGATAGCGGAGTAGAAGAGGTTATAGTTGTTTATCAACGCCTTACGGAGACGAGAGCCCCTGATGCAATATATCAGGAGGTCAATCCCGTTGGCCCTGATCAGCTCGCGTAGGAGTTGCTCCAGGTTCTCCTCGGCTCTCTCCGCAGGAACCCTTCCGTGGGATCCTTCATCTAGGCCAGCGGTGTCCCAGATTGCGTAACGTTTTCCATGGACTTCTACGTCGTACTTTCTGTGCTCGAAGGTGCAGCCTATTGCTCTGCTCGAGGTGGCGGCATCGGATCGACCGGCGATCACATTAATCAGGGAGCTTTTTCCTGCTCCACTCTCGCCGAACACGACTATGTTCTTCGGAGGGCTGGATTTCTGAGAACGCTAGGTGGTCAGCGTTCCGAGGTATACGCAGGGGCAACACGATGCTCACTGACGGTGCTGTGCTGGCCATCATGCGAGTAGACGACGTACAGTGGGAGTAGGTCGGCTTGAAGAAGCTTGGAGAGTACCTACATCTTTTGTAGGACTGTGTGCATTGCGTCAGCAACTCTGGGCTCTGGCTAAACGCTCATTTTCATCATTGGTTCCTGTCAACGTCACAACCAACGAACGCCGCCCATTACCCCTTCGACAAATCACCTTTTTTTGTGTTGGAAACATGCAACAGCAGTCCAAACCAGTGTAGCCTGCCAATTTGGGGCGTGCATTTGATCGAGGTGCATGTCCTGCTACCGCAGACTGCCATCCGGCGCCATGGCGTCTGAACCCGTCCGTGCTGCGTCGAAACCGCAATCCTCCGTTTCTGTGAGCTCACTGTGCCTAGTCTGAAGGTTTGTGAGGCGTATTTAGTATTTCCCTTGTTGAACATGGAGGTGATCTCACACGCACTAGTGCCAGTACTAGCACAACGGAACTGCCAGTGGCGCAGCTGCGCAGCCATGCTTACGTTGTAGAACCCACCGAGTTCGGATATGAAAACGAGTAGAAAAGAGATGTAAACGCTGCAATATGTCGATAAGACTTCCGTGCAGGGACGTGTAGGAGTCAGTGGGTGCCGCTGGGCGCGCGTTTGGCACTTGGCAGGCATGAGGCACGAATGCGACTTTAAGCTAGGTTCAGAGCAATGACGAGTATGCACGCATGCAAGTAAATTATATTTTACAGGGACTATAGGTTACATTAAGGCCCGAATAGAATTATAGCTAACAGTCCGAAGATATGATATATAGATAGATCACTAGCGCCAGGCCGACGTTTTCAATACTATGGCCGTGACGTCGAGCCACGGGGGCCGCAAAACAAATACAATGAGGAGCAACGTGTTTGGGTTTCATATTCCCAAGGCAAGCTCCATGAAGTCGTGCAACGAGAGCCGATCTTGTGGATGAAACGTTGTTGACGGAAGCCACTTGCTAAGTGAGGCTGGTAAGAATTCCGTGGGGGTTGGCGAGTTTGATGCCCTCTGTGGTGGTTTCATTACCGTCGACATTGCCGTTGTAAGGGCCAGCTACAGGTACGAGTTGAATTGGTTCTTTGGTCCGCGAAGACGCCGACACCAATGCTGGTGGAGCCCACTCAACAGCAAGTTCATGACGTGAAGAAGGCCGTGGAGAGACACGTTGTGGCACTGGGAAGGATGGCACCTGCGATCTACCACGCGAGGGACTAGCAGGCTTCGAGCTTGATGTCATGTCGAGTTGTGAGACAAACAGTCGAGGAACGGTGTCCACCTGGCCAGACAGTGGCGAGCCGATCCGAGAGGGAACGACAGCGGGATGGGTTGTGGCGTGCGATCTAGCAACCAGGCTAAAGCCAGTTCGTGCTGCGGCTTCGTTATCGTGACTACGTACTGCGGCCGACAAATCCGCACGCAGTTGCTGAGAGGAAGGTTTGCGACTTTGGTGACGGCTGGCCAGACGGCTATTGGCGCTTGGGACGGACAAGAATGCGCGACCGTCAGCAGCGACGGCTGGGGAACAGTTGGCAACCGCTGACAATGCTGCATCAACTTCTTTGAGGAAAGTTGCGACCTCCTGGTCGCCTAGATTGGCGGTGTCAAGGCAGATCTGTCCCTCATCATACTCTAGGGCCTCCCTGCGGATGCTCGGAGCATGACTGCCCGGAGCGAAACCTTGCCTGCTTCCGGGTCGCTGCGAAGAAGGGCATCTGATGTCACCGCCGTTTCTGAAGTGTCGCGGGGAGATAGATGGAGCAATGGAGTACATCGAGGGATTAGGTTCGAACCTCTCCTGTTCAGTGCGTCTTGGGAGATCAAGAGAGGCGTTACGTAGTTTGACTGGCACATGAACAGGTGGCACCGAGCCATTTCTATATTTCCTCACTTGACCACCTGGACCAACGCAACTGGTGTCGATCGTCGGTCGTTCCTTCCTTTGTTTAGCAGTGCACTCAGGAGCAGAGGTTAACCCATCACGTGGACACTCAGATGCTGCAGATGCTGCCGGGGTAGTCGCAACGGTACCAAGCGATGCTCGTGAGAAAGGTGACAAACCGGAGCTGCTAGTGTTGGTCGTTGCTGTCACGGGCTGTGGGCTGACGGATGGAGCTGAATGAGAATAAGAAGATGGTTCATCGACAAACCCCGGAGATAGCGTTGAGCCAACATTGAGCGCCTGAGTGGCTGGCCCCGTATTGACGTGGACGTTAGGTCGTTTGACGGCAACGTCTGATTCACATGAAGGGGCTAGGGGCGAGCTGCTGCGCGAAGACCTCGCAAGAGTAATGCTGATCTGTGGGAGAGTAGTCGGCTCAGAGACTTCTGGGGGTATGGGGAGCGTTCGTAATGCGGGTTCCGTCGCGTGCGGGGGAACGGGCAACCACACACTCGCTGATCCTTCAGAAGCGATGTCTTCAGGAGCTTTACATATAACCGGGGAAAAACTTCCGATTTCCCAGGGGACTTGAGGGGGCGGTGCAAGCATGTCTTCTTCACAGATAAGCGAAGAGGCTGCGGTCACCAGTTCACGGGAGAAATTTTCCGGGGAAGAAACGTACTTAGGACGCATGGCGGCATCCCCGTGGGTCTCGATGTCAACTGGAGTTCGATTGACCCCGGATTTCGGGGGTGAAGAAAGGCAGTCAAATCGAGGTAATTGAGACGTTGGTTTCAGATTCTCCTGATGAAAAGAGCCGTGGGAAGGCAAGGCTGGTGGCGGTGGCTGGGGAGGGACATACGGCGGATAGTGTGTAGGAGAAGCTGAGGGCGGTGATGTAGCAGGCGTGGGGGCCATCGGACGTGGTGGTAGTGATGCTTGTGTGGACACTTCCGATTCCGATGCCACCAAGGACAGCTTCTCTGAAGGGACAGCCTCAGGAGAGGAAGACCGCGGGTACACCTCCCCTGATCCATCCTTGCAGGAGACACTGTCTCGTGCGGACGAATAGTTTAGACTGTCCTTCGGGGCGTACGTGTCAGCGATCAAAAATATGACGCTTCCCATTATGACGCCGTTTCCGTTTGTTCTTGTAGAATCGTACAATGGAAGCCGAACAACTAACGTAAAAGTTCAGGACGGGAGATATCGCCCAAATGAAACTCCAGACTCACCTCCATTGTCGCTTCTCATGACGAGTTGTTCAACGCTCTGCAGACGCGTTTTACGAATGGCTTTGTATCTTCCAGCGCAGCAGAGGAATCTCCTTTTCTTGGCCAGAACATGTATTTCGCACAGCGAATTGGAGTTTGCATTACTGAAAGGTTTTCAGCATCGAACAACCTACTGAGAACAACGGACTTGCAAGGAAAATAGTTCACGCCACATGTGTACGCCCGCGTCCACAGTGCTTTCCTGAGACTCCTGTATATTGCCGCCAAGGGACACTCGTACGCGGAGCTCTCGATATTTTGAGATTTCGCTGGTTTGAATATCTGAACAACTATCATCGTCCAGTGTATCATGGATCATAGGATCGTGACGTACGCGAGAACTCCATGGTCGAAGCGGTTGCGCTAGGCATCTCTGGTGAAGTTAGGACTAGTCGATGGTTGAAGTCCACATATATCGGCTTGCTGTGGCAAGCGAGAGGGGCTATGGGCAAGATGGATGACGGTCGACTTTTATGACAGGCTCGGAATATCAAATCTAGCACAGGATGGCGTGTCGTCCGCGTGGTAGGTGTTCAACTAAAGGGCACTGGGGCTCCCGGTGCTTTCTTAGGTTGAATGAGCTGGGAATGCAATACTGCGCTTCAGGAAGAGAGTATATAGCGAATCGGGATTGGGTGGGTCGAACGTCTCTTCGGAAACGTTTGGAGAACGTATCGTTTAGCAAGCCGAACAAACAGAGGTCAGTCACAGAAGAAAGAAGGGCGGATGAATTAAATGATGATACCAAGGGCGCATGGACGACAACCAGGCGTGTGATCACATTATCAGTATCAGGAGTGGTCTTAGACGACCTCGAGACCTCTGGTAGACCTTGATCCATGTCGAGGCATTGAGGCACTGATTGGCTAATAACACATCAACACGTTACCCATTCCAAACGATCTGCGATGCACAATCGTCTTGTGAGATCCCGAACAAGCTGTGTGCTTGCGTGCAAGTAGAGTTGAAACACGCGCCCTCGCTGGAGTTGAATTAGATCCTGCAGTGTGGCCATCAGTATGGTGGTTGTGAGACCACGTTCCATTCTCATGAAGAGGGCTGACAGCGACGCGTACCTTTGATGCCAAAGACAGATGCCCTTCTGTAGGTCGTCTGAGTTAAATTGCGGCTTCTAAAAACTGGGTGCATGAGACGTGATTACCCCATTAGGCACAAGGAATGACTCGTCGACGAAAGAGCACCTCGGATATCCTACATATTGATTGGGAGATATGCAAAAAGACTTGTGGCAAAGTCGAGAGAAAATCAGGTTTGAAGACCGCAGCAGTGAACGCATCATGGGTGGAGCAGGGCACTGCTGCCACAAAGACTGCTGGTGTCGCACATCCACCAACTAAAGTTGCTGAAACAAGATACATGCTCACGATAGATCTCCATTGGATCCTATCGAGCTCCCTTGCCAAAGCAGGTCGACTGGCTGGCGAACGTCGTCGCCGTGCTCTTGACTCTTGTTCCGAAATCATTATTGCCGCGTAATTGACGTGTTTTTTGAGATTAGGAGGGCGCCCACTAACGACAGAGAGTTGCCCTCCATAGCTGGCACTCGGATACGGTTTGATGGTAGTGAGATCTGGGGCTGGACCGCCAATTGGTGGCGGAGCCGAACTTGAAATATCGAATTGGCCTAGTGCGCGACTCTCAGTGACCAAGGAGTTGACAAGGCGGTGACCGTCGTGACATGAACCCCACTGGCTATCTCTCCATCCAATGTCGTCGAGGGATCGAGTGCTTCGATCTGGCGTTAATTTTATGCCAGCAAGCGTCGGCAAGGAGTTCGTATACATGTTGATCAGTCACAAGAGTCACTCAGGCTGTGGTTGTGGTTGGTCCACACATCGTCAATGTGGGAAGAGACTATTTCTGGGCTGGATAATTTGGTCGATGGGCAATCAGTGAGTCGTTTCGCAGGTATATGGACGGGTCTCCTAAGCGTTGACTGTGTCACTGCCAGTGATCTCCGGTTGGACCGCCTTGGGGGTGGCAAATTTGATCTCGCGTGTCACCAACTTCAAGGGCGTAGGTCCCAGCCAGACCTCAATTCTTATCGATTTCAAAACTCAGTAAACATGTCCCCTCAATATTTTCGGTCAGGAGGTCCGTCCGATGTGGCCTTTTCTGTGAGGTTCGCGGTTTGTATACGGTGAATCGTGATCACGGTCTCACGCTTTACTTAGCACACGGCGCTGCTCTCTCAGGAGACAGCACATAATGGTCATATCAATGCAGTGTACGGTAAGTAGCACCATTGCCCGATGCGTCTCACATCAGGCCATTGACTAACTTGGTTAACCATGCCGGCGACCCGCCAAGAATAACGTGTCCCACACCGACAACATGCGCAGCCCTGCCTCGTCTTCACCGCCGTCTGCGTTTCTCTCTAACCACCACGTCTAGGTCTCGTATCCACCATCTTTTTGCAGGGCAATGGCCTCTTCTTCGGCCTCTACGGTCCCTCAGGCCACAACCTCTGGTGACCTCGCTGACCTGCTTTCCGTTTCTCACTCCACCACCGTGTATCCCACGGATGATGCTATCCTCGCCGTTCTCAGCGCACGTTTCCGTGCAGACCTACCCTACGCCAGAATCGGCTCCACTGGCCTAGTCGTACTAAACCCTTGCAAGACTCTTGCTAACGTGAATGATGTCAGTGCAAAGGAATACGAGGAAATATGTTACAAGGATACCAAGCTGGGCTTGGTCGATTCGCGAAGGCCGCCTCAACCTCATGTCTACGAGCTGGCTGCAAAGATCTATCTTTTGATGAGAAGAAGAACTGAAAAGCAAGCTGTTATTGCTCGGTGGGACTCGAGTCACTACCTCTAAGCGCACTCCTGACAACGTCCTTCCCAGCGGCATTTCGGGGTCAGGCAAGACTACCAGCAGTCGGCTACTAGTCGATCAGATCCTTCGCCTTTCCTCCCACTCCAAGAGAGAAGGCAAGATTGTTGAACAGATCAAAGCCTTTTCCCTACTCGTCGAATCCTTTGGAAACGCGAAGACTCCCACGAACCCTAACGCCTCACGATACACACGTTATACCGAACTCCACTTCAACGACCGCGGGCGTATCAGTGCAGCCAAAATACTCGCCTTTGGTCTAGACAAGTCTCGTCTTGTTCGGCTCTCACAGGAAGAGCGGTCGTACCATGTATTCTACCAGCTCCTTGCTGGCGCAACGCCTACGGAGAGAGACACCCTCGGTCTCGAGGGCCCGTCAGACTATACCCTTCTGGCATCGTCGGGCTGTTACCGTCTTCCTGCGGGGCCGTTCAGTGATGATGGCATCGCGATGGATGATCTGCGAGACGCACTGAAGACGCTCAGCTTCAAGTCCAAGCATGTGTCGTCAATCTTCAGCGTTCTCGCTGTTATCCTGCTGCTTGGCAACATAGAATTCGGGGAGGCAGATGCTCCAGACGTCTCCGCGTATGTTGTTAACATGCCATTGCTCCAGCAAGCTGCAAAATTGCTCGGAGTCTCTGCAGAAGAGCTTGGCGAGGCGTTGACGTACAGAACAAGCTACGTGCGCAAGGAGCTATTCACCGTGCTATTGAACGCCAAGCAGAGTGCTGCCCAGAGAGATCAGCTTGTGCAAGATCTTTATGCTATCCTCTTTGCATTCGTGGTTGAGACGGCCAATTACAAACTCGCTCCCGTTGCACAGACACCTTCGTGTTCTGCCACACAAATTGCGCTTCTTGACCAAGCTGGATTCCAGACTAGAGGTCCGACAGGGACTGGAGCAGCATCGCCTCTCATCTTGACGCATCGAAACGGTTTTAACGAGTTCTGCATCAACTTCGCAGACGAAATGGTAGAATCTCACGTTCTGCGCAGCATCTTTGACGATCATACAGGCTTTAATGGCCGGGTCGCTGCTGATGGGATTTCGTTGCCAGCCACGGTCACCATGGATAACTCAGCCTGTGCAGAGCTCCTTCGTGGGCCATACAACAGTGACCGTAGCTCCCGGAAACCCGGTGGTCTCCTAGGGGTGATCGACAAGGCAGTGACCTCTTTCAAAGCTGGGCGAGGTGATGCGCAGAGAGACGACGAGTTGCTCCAGGACATGTCCTCTAAGTTCGGCGTCCATTCGTCATTTGTTGCACCCACACCTGATGAAAGGCGATCATTCGGAATCAATCACTATGCAGGCTCGTGCACTTACGACATCTCTAACTTCGTGGAGAGAGATGCAGATCTCCTTGATCCCTCATTCGTCACGCTTTTGCGCAGCTCGTCAGATTCTTTGGTGGCCAAGCTCATGTCCGGTCCCAGCTTGTCTACCGAGAAACATCAAAGTGACGAGCAGACGATCGTTCAGGCACAAGTCTCTTCTCGTCCTCTTCGCAATGCAACGACCTTGTCCGGTACCCCCGCGGACAGCCCACGGCTCAACCCCAATAAGATCTACCCGGTCACTACGCAACTAAACCACACGCTGGGGGACGTCTTGTCTAACCTCGAGCACGCTCGGCTCTGGACTATGACCTGCATCCGTCCCAACGATAACGGGCTCTCCAATTCTTTCGACAAGCGTCGTGTCAAGGGACAGATCCGTGCCCTGAACCTCCCAGATATCATCGTTCGAAAGAGCGTCGAATTCGTTGCGGAATTTGACCAAGCGGAGTTCTGCGAAAGATACCGTCCTACCATGCGTGGCTCAGACGCAGAGCGTATACGACAATGCATCCAATCGAACGGATGGAATGAAGACACGGATTTCGCCATCGGACACCAAAAAATATGGTTGACATATTCTGCATGGAAGATGGTAGAAGACGTCGTGCGTTCTGCGGAGAAGGAACAGAAGAAGATGACACGTGAAGGATCAGAGGAAGACGAAAGCATGATGCTGGACGATACGATAGAGTACCCTTACACGACTGCGGACGATAGGCAGCATGGATTTTTCGACGAACCACCTAACACTCCATTCCAAGAGCCGCCGCGAACGCCGAGTGTTTATGACGGCTTTACGTCCACTCACATTGCCTCTCCCACCTACCCTTACCCTGAGGAGACAGGACCCATGTGGGATAAGAAAGCGGAGGCATATGAGGCACTGCCCCCTCTCCTCCCCACAACTGCCGAGTTAGCTGCCGCCAATGCCCCTGACACTTTCGAAGAATACATTCCTACCACTCGAGTTCGACGATACTGGATCTATCTTGTCCGCATCATCACTGGCTTGGTGCCAGACTTCTTACTAACCTACGTTGGTCGTCTGAAGCGGCCCGATGTCCGTTTAGCCTGGCGAGAGAAGGTTACAATCTGCGTTCTCATCTTCTTCGCCAACGCCCTGGTCCTCTTCTATATCATCGCCTTCGGTATCATTCTCTGCCCCAATTTCAACTATGTCTGGAATGCAAACGAGGTCGCGCAGCACACTGCAACGAACGATTTTTACGTCTCCATCCAAGGTCGGGTATATGATGTTTCCAACTTCGTACGCGGCGATCACAGTGACATTGTTGGAAGGCCTAGCAATGACGAGGCGACACTCGAGGGTGTGGCAGGAACGGATATGACATACTACTTCCCACCACCTCTCTATCAAGCATGTGCCGGTCTCGTCAGTGATTCAACGATGAAAATTGACATCAAGAACACCACAGAACTTGTGTTCTCAACGGCTTCGCACTCTTCAGGCGCCAATGCACCGACGACTCCGACAGCACTCGACAGTGAGAATTGGTACACGGACACCTTCATGCCCAAGATCAACCTATATTACAAAGGACCTTTAGTTTGGGAATCCAGTGATATCTACTCCCAGGCCAATGACACGACCATTCAACGGCGAGCATTATACTGAATCTCACTACCCCTTTCTGACTTGGTCTTGCATAGGATCTGGGCCATTTATGATGGTTCAATCTATGACCTAACGGACTACGTCTACACGATGACGACGACGGAGCTCGACGTCGCTAAATACAACTTCCTAGACTCGGACCTTGTTTCTGCGTTCCAGCAGCAACCAGGCGAAGATATCACTGGGCCACTTAACACAGTGCTGGCGAAGATGGACGAAACGAATCGGACCACCAACATGGATTGTTTGAAGAATGCTTTCTATTGGGGAGAGACGGACTTCAGGTACACTGCGAGGTGCCAGGTTCAGAACTACATGCTTCTGGCATTCTCAAGTATCATCATGGCATCCATGGGGCTCAAGTGTAAGTGGAGTGTCTTGGCCAAGTGCTACCTCCAATTCTAACATGTTAAATAGTCTTGGCGGCCTTGCAGCTAGGCACCAAGCGTTTCCCAGAACGTCTGGATAAGTTTGTGTTGTGTCAAGTCCCTTGCTATACGGAAGGCGAGGACTCGCTTCGTAGCACCATCGACTCGCTGGCTGGGCTTGACTACGACGACAAACGGAAGCTAATCTTCGTCATCTGTGATGGTAACATCATTGGTAGTGGCAACGAACGAGCGACACCTGAGATTGTACTGGATATCTTTGGCGTCGATCAACCGTCAAGGAATGTGGAACCTCTCATGTTTAAGTCCATCGGAGAGGGATCTCAGAAGCTCAACTACGGGAAGGTTTTCTCTGGGCTGTACGAGTTCGAGGGTCACGTTGTCCCGTAAGCCTGGTCCTTTCTCCACGTCGTTATCCTCTCTAACGCGCCCTCCAAGATACGTGGTTATCGTCAAGGTCGGCAAACCGACTGAGCGCTCGAAGCCTGGCAACAGAGGAAAGCGTGACAGTCAAATTTTGCTCATGGAATACCTCAATCGGGTTCACTTCAGTGCGCCGATGTCACCCCTGGAGCTGGAGATCTACCATCAAATGCGCAACATCATCGGTATCGACCCCGCGTTCTACGAGTACATCTTCACTGTCGACGCCGATACAGTGCGTAGTATACTTACTTGCGTTGATCCCCCTCATGACATCTGGATAACAGGTTGTCACCCCGGCATCCCTCAACAGGCTTGTCGCCGCTTCGATTGCTGACTCCAACATCATCGGCATCTGTGGTGAGACGAAGTTGCAAAATGAGGAGAATTCCTGGTGGACAATGATCCAGGCAAGGAGACTCACCCGCATGTTCTATACCTTCTGACCCCGATATCACTTTAGGTCTACGAGTACTACATCTCACACCACCTCGCCAAGGCATTTGAGAGCTTGTTCGGCTCCGTGTCTTGTCTTCCCGGTTGCTTCACTCTGTACCGCATTCGCACTGCGGACAAGGGCCGGCCGATTTTCATCTCCAATCGCGTCATCGACGAGTACGCGGAAAGTAATGTCGACACTCTACACAAGAAGAACCTCTTCTCGCTCGGTGAAGACCGGTTTTTGACCACGCTCCTCATGAAACATTTCCCAACCTTCAAGACGAAATTCCAACCAGATGCGGTGGCTCGGACCATGGCCCCCGTCTCTTGGAGAGTCTTGTTCTCTCAGCGTCGTCGCTGGATCAATTCGACCATCCACAATCTCTGTGAGCTCGCCATCCTGCCCGAGCTTTGTGGTATATGCTGTTTTTCGATGAGATTCTTTGTCTATCTCGACCTCATCAGTACACTCGTGAGTGCTATCACTGCGATTACTCGGCCTTTTTGACCTCTTCACAGATCTTGCCCGCGACGGTCGTTTACGTGAGTTTCCTGAAGTTGCATGTGCGCCACGATGCTCATTAGCTCTACAGTTGGCCTGGTTGGTTTTTGAAGTCTCAACTGGGCAATCGTCAATCCCCTACATCTCTATTGCTATGATTGCAGCAGTCTACGGTCTCCAGGTGTGTCCGGCGTTTGGTCCTTTTCTGGCCGTACTCACAAGCGTATTGCGCTTTAATAGGCACTCATTTTTATCGTCAAGCGAGAATTCATGCTCGTGGGATGGATGGTCGTGTACCTCATCTCGTGCGTATTATCGGGAATCATAGAGTTCTCTCTGACACGGTTACCTGTAGATACCCGGTTTACAGTTTCTTCTTGCCTATCTACTCCTTCTGGCGGATGGATGAATTTGGTTGGGGTACCACTCGCATTGTTGTTGATGACGGAAGCAACAGGAAAGTCGCTACCACAGCCAATGATATGAAGTTCAACGAGTCCATGATCCCGTACAAGAAATGGAGCGGTAAGTGGCATCCAACACGAATCGGCGGTGTTCTAAACCTACGTACAGACCACGAAGCCGAGGGATATGGGGAGGGCATTTTTGGCAGCTCCTTCAGCGCCGAGCAAAACCCGAGGGACTCCACATACCTTCCTGCGCCAGTGCCTCGCCACCCTTCTTCGCAACGTCCCTCTGTCTACGAGTACGGCCAGTCCGAGTCCGGAGACTATTACCGCGATACAAATATCGTGCAAAATTCCTCGAGCCTGAATTTCCGTGGTGCACCTTCACGCCCAAGCTCGCGTGCTGTGTCCGACTACAACATCACCCCCTTGAGACAGACGACTTTCCGGGGACCGTCACAGGAACGCTTGACGATGGGCACACAGGCCAATCAGTTCGGCGGTGTTGGGGGCCAGTATGGAAGGACGCCGCCGCCTTCCGATCCACGCATGACCATGAACTCTACGATGATGGCCCGCTCCATGTCGCCTGCTCTAAGCTTGGGAGGACCTCAACCTCCTTTCACTGGCATCCGGCCCATTTCCACTCTCTCTATGGCCACCACTATGTTTGCGGGACCCAGCAACAACCCTAATCCTTCCGACGAAGAACTGTATGAAGCTCTCAGGAGTTACTTGAGCTCGCAGGATCTTATGACTGTGACAAAGAAGTAGGTAACTTCTTTACTGTTACCAAGGTATTACTGATCGAGTGCTCAGAACCGCTCGTGAAGGCATAGCCAATCGATACCCAAGAGCGGATTTGGCATCTCGCAAGGACTTTTTGAACCAATCCATTGATATCATTCTTTCACATTCATAGGTACACCGCAACATGGGACAATTGTTCATGGACTACCAGACTGCACGCCTCGTTTTCATCATCCAACATCAGTTAGTTTATGTGTCATTCTGCTCTCGGACACTCTGTTATTGTGGCTCAGACTCGTCATGTTTGCCATGTTTCTAGGACAATGTAGTTATAGTTTGAATGCCATACATTGCCAGCGCTTCCGTACGAACGTGTGTTAGGCAAGTGTGCGTGTTAGATATACAACAAATTATGCAGGCAAACCATCCGTATGATAAATCAAGTGACGCGAACAAGAAAGACCATCAAAATAAAAGCGACCAGCACGACGATGACGCTCATGATCGCCAGACATGTTGTTCCTCCACTCTTCCCTCGGAAGTCCCTGAGTCGAATCCTCTCTCTCTTCATAAAGTCAAAGTTGCCCTCTAGTTTCTCCTGCATCACCTCCATGACTGTCTTGTCGTTCTGAAGAGACTCAGAGAAGTGAGTTGCGTTTCTCCGCAGTTGTGTCGCCATCAAGGCGAGTTGTTCAGCGAGCTCATCTTGCAACGCACGTGAGTTCTGTAGGATGGTTGGCGTTGCTATGATCTTCGATGAGGTGGGTGCTGCCACTGCGGATGATGTGGATGCATTCTCAAATACACGTGGTTCTGGCAGGGTTGACGGCGTTGGCACGAGGTCCACGTCAGGCGTACTCGGGGAAGGCTCCGCAGGGATAAGGGTAGCCTCGACTGGCGGATTTTGAGATTCGGCAGTCTCTCGGGTAGCGGGAGACTTGGCGACTGGGGGACGCATGGATGGGAGCAAGGCTTTCGGCCGTCGTATTGGAGGTGCTACTTGCTGGATAGACAGTCAGAGCAACCCCGTTAGAGTGGCATGTGAGAAGGGTACCTGTTCAACTCTGAGCATGTAGTCTTGAAGATGTTCGAGCGTTGTTCTGAAGTGTTGATAACGTCGCTCCGAAGCCCTGCAGTGAATTACGCTGTGAATACAAGGACACTGGTGTAGGGCTGAGTGTACGAACGGTGTAGCGTCGTCATCGTCGAGCTCAACATTCTTCAAGAGGAGTTGGGCATGCCTGATTTTCTAACCAGGACATGTTCAACTATTTATTCCACCGTAAAACTGAGGCAGCCCTCACCTGAAGCGTGGCTTGTGCTTTGATCCATGTGTCCCGATTCCGAGGGCTGCTCTTTGTCCAGTCGTCTTCTTGAACAGATTGCTCGAGGCGTTTTACGAGTCTGGGGAGGTTAATCCTATCATGTATCATCTGTTCGTCAGTCCGCATGCTGAACAAGTCGTGAAGGTCGTGTCGTCGGTCGTGTCTTGTTTGGAGGGGGCCAGTGGCATAGTCATCTGGAACTGCCTGGGCGGTGGGAATTACCTTCCTAAGTTGGTATGTCTTCTCCATCAGTTGCTTGTTTCTCCTTTTTAGGTCACCTTATTTGCCCAACTTGAAATCATATCAGCGTCTGACCTCCAGCATGGCGTCCTCGAGTGCACAGTCGCAACTCGAACGTATTAAAATTATCGTGGAACGGGCAGCAAATGACCCAACCTGCCCTTGTCACACGGTAAGGTGAATCAGACCGCTGGATAACTGTTGACCTCACTTCCCTACTCCAGCGGAGAGACGCCTTCAAGGAACTGATAGCATTCACACACTCGCCGCATCCTTCCCTCAAATCCTATGCCGCTAGCCACATACATGTCTTCTTCAACGATTTTCCAGACTTGGAGGAAGACGCAATAAATGCTGTGTATGATCTTTGCGAAGACCAGGACTCGACGGTGTGGTGCACAAACTTGACCCGCTGGACTGTTGCTAAAAGTTTCTGCTCTAGGTTCGTGTGGACGGGTATAATGCTGTGACGCGGGTTTCCACTGTGCAACATCGATGGGTCAAGAGAAATGCCGACGTGCTTGTCCAACTTCTCCAAAGTGGTCAGTCCCCACCAGTCGCAATCGAAGTTACTCACTGTACCTTGATGTTGTATCACTGCCTTCGTTATAATCTAACATACATTTCTCATCTTCGACAGACGAGCCCGATGAGGTGGCCGTGGTCAAGGTGGCGCTTCTGAGACACCTCGATATGGATCCTCCAGCAACACTGGGCGTTTTATGCGACCAAATAGTTCCACCCGAAGAAGATCCAGACGACTATGAACAACAGACGAGAGAGCGATTACGTTCTCTCGTGTTGCTGTTCTTAGCGAAAGACGCAATGGGCGCGATAGAAAAATACACCGATCCACCAGACTCAGAGGCGGAACAGATCCTTGTCAGCCAGCTAACTTTGGTATGGGATGGAAATTGGGATCATCAATTCGCCTTCTCTGACATTATATAGTCGATCACTAGGCTCGACACGCGTGATGTGGATGTCATCGTGAAAGATGTTCTTTTACCGCTTCCGTGCTATCGGAAAGGGTACTCGAGAGGCAATGACTTACTTCAACCGTTGCTCAGCAAGGCTATGACGCCTCTTCAGACACGATCTGATGACCCGGAGGTGCTGAAGATCGCCCTTCGCTACTTATCCTTGGCCCAAACAACTGCCGTCGACAGGCGTGCCGCATCACCTATCAAGTTACTCCATTACTACGTCACCCACCTAACTCGGAAAATGGTTCTTCAAAAGTTCTTGCAGGAAGACCGGGTTACGGTGATTTCTTGGATTATGGATGCGCTATCCGCGAGTGAAGCCGAGACTGGCATTCAGACACAACAAGTCTTGCAACTTCGAAGACAAATCGTGGATGCTAGTTCAATTCTCTTGGAGGTATGTTGTTCTCATGATCCTTGGACCGATCTGAACAAGCAATGCAGGTCCTTCTTGATTCCAAGCTGTACAGTAGTGACCTTTGGCGTGCTGTGAAAATCCTCCTTCGTGCTATTGACACTGTAGGTCTTCCTAAATTAAGCTTCCAGGACGAAATAACTCTTCCTAGCGCAAAGAGTTGGAAAAATGGACATTACCATCACACCTCGTCACTTCCATCCGTAAATTTCAAGTTCTATTGACTGGAGATACACAAGACAATACCAGCGAAATCCAAGGCCTAATAAGGGTTCGCAGTGGACTGCTCTCCGCTTCTCCATTGACGCCCAACACCTTTTTTCTTCGTTTGAGCAGTCGCTGACGGGGGAGCAACCGTCGACGTCGCAAGGGCCCTCTCAAGAGGTGAAGACCACGACGAAGCGTGGGACTAACGTGGAACGACCCATCCACCTACCGGAGCGACCAGTAACCGGTTCTACACCAATATCTACAAGCAAGGTCAATATAGCAAGGTCGTCATCACGATTAGCGACGCAGCAATCGCCGCCACAAGACCACGCTGGGAGACGTTCTCGCATATCCGTTATACCAACGTCTCCCAAGCGACCAAGTAACTTTGTGGAGGATGTCCCACAACCGAAGAGGGCACGGCAGAATCCGAATGGACACAACGGGTCCACACCGTCTTTACTCAGTCGAATTGCAGATGCTGCTGGAGACGCGGGCTCGACTGGTTCCTCGGAACGCATGGGGCGCAAACGGGGGAAGCGCACCGAGAAAGAGCAATCGCCTGAGCCTGGTCGGCATCCATCGACAGGTTATAGTATCAAGGGTGCTGCGAGTGCACGGAGAGATGAAAGTGGCACAGAGACTCCTAGACCCTATTCGCTGCTTGACAGGCTGAAAGTTGACGAGGACGGTAGGCGGAAGAAATAACACTAGTAGGATTACTGCACCGTGTGATACGATTGCATTAATTCAGTTATACCAATGATGAAAGACTGTTGACAAATTTTGTTCTCAAGAGGGCTTGATCATCTTCCAATCCCGTCAATGCATCGACAAAATTTATATGCAAACTCTTTTTTATGCACCACCCTAACTCACACGGTGAGTGGTACGAGCGCCTAGTAGTAATAGTAAATATGTACTACTGCAGTGAGGTCGTAAGACGTAACATTTCTAGTTCTTGCTGCAACTCCTGGTCGTTGAAGAGAAAAACTACCTTCTCAGTAGGTACCTTATGCCATTCCACGGTTTTGGAGCTTTTGTAGAGCAGAAAGCAGAAATACTCGACCCCAGGGAGAATTCTCCCTTGATTCGGATGATTTGTCCATCCGTAGTCAACGACACCAACGGCCATCCGAATGTCCTCATCAAGGTCGGTTGACCAACGCGGGGGCTGTGGCAACGTGACTTCGTTGATGGATGCCTTGTGTGAATGTGGCATGGGGATGTACATTGCTACCCGCGCCGGCCGCCGAACAAGGGTAACTTCGATGGTGACAACCCTCAGGCTGAGGTGGTCGAGGTCGAAGGACAACGCACGGTCCCCGCACAGGCGATAGTGATGGGTGTCAGCATTGAGCTGCCGGTCGAGGCACTCTTCCCGATAGCCTTCTGGAGATTGTGGTATTGCGGGATTGCTAAGTGAGCATGGTCCTGCCCACGCAAAAACATCACACTCCCCACTTCTAGGAATGACATCGAGCATTAAGTTGCTGAATGCTCTTTCGCCCTCCCCGTAGTCAATTGGGATGCGGGCGTCGAAAATCGCCATCAGCGAGTATGCTCTATCTTCGATTACAGCCGTCCTCCGCCTAGACGCCCAAGATAATTTTGTCCTGACCCTATCTGGACCAGGCAGATATGAACGCAGATCGTCGACGGGGATTCCAGAAGCCTCCGAGAGTGATGCAAGAAAAGTTCTGTCCGCTTTGTCGTTGTCGATGTGGTCGTTATTGAGAGCTTTCCACCCTGCTCCATAGAATTTCATTCTTGTAGGAGCAAGGATCTCGGGCAACGTCCACCCGCTACGAATCCAGGGATCTCGTTTTATGTCCGACCGAGTGGTTGAATGTGCAAGGTAGGCTATGCACACGTAG
This sequence comes from Paxillus rubicundulus Ve08.2h10, assembly GCA_000827395.1. NCBI lineage: Eukaryota > Fungi > Basidiomycota > Agaricomycetes > Boletales > Paxillaceae > Paxillus > Paxillus rubicundulus. The sequence goes on along the minus strand of KN825097.1, from coordinate 1,351 downwards.
GCGTTGCGGCACCATCGGAACAACGATTCGGTCGTAACCTGTAAATCCTTTGGGTTCTCCCAGTCGTTGCAGACCGTGTCGGCCCAAGCGAACCGACATCCGAATGATTCCCTTGCAAGATCGCAATACCGCACCAATTTGTCCCAACCAGGACCAGACGGCCGCGAGTCCACCGATAGCAAGTCGCGATACACAACCTCACCAGGCTCAATCTTAAGCCATGTGTGCGATAGCGTGGCGTATTTCACGATGCTTTTGACAATTATTTTGATAACATCCTCCCTGCGTTGATTCACATAGGACGTGTGTCGCTCTATATCTACTTCTGTGACTGCTGCGATGGTGGTGATGTATGCTTCTCTGACCGCGTCTGTTTCAACGAGACGTATGGATTCTACGGAAGCGAGATCAATGAGTCGGAAAGGGATCTCTTCTTTGATGTAGATGCTGAACGCTTCGATGACCTCAGGAACAGGCATGGCGTTCTTCAAGGCTATTACTACCAGAGCCAATGGTACATGGAATCAGTCGTTGCCGAGTAGTGGGTCCACGCAAGGTTCCGTACCTGCTGGGCCCTGGACAGTGGCGACAAGTGACACCAGTGCTAGTACTGCGATAGTAATGGTGCACTTGAGTCTGACAAGTGCCAGAGGCGTTGGTGGGATTTCGAAACACAGCTAAAGTTCGGAGTAGCGCACATCACTGCCATCACTGAAACCATCATACCATGAGATGGTACTAAGCGGCAAAAATATTCCTGGTTCAATGATAAATTGCGTGGAGGGTGAGTAGCATCTGGTAACCTTTGGCCACCCTTTCCCATCTTTGTCTCAGTTGTCAGAACATTATACTATCATTGGACCAGTGTTGCAAACATTTTCAAGGATGCATGAATAAATCCCCATCTACACAACTTGAGATCCTCAGCATGGCACTCACAGTGTCTACAAACACACATCAAATATGATGTGGAAGGATAAATATTTATATGATATTATCATATCTTCATCATATAATTCTAGGCTGACATTTTGAGAGTATGTCAACCATTATCATTTGCTATTTAGTCCAAACTCAGTTTGGCATTCATTGATAAGATATTCATAATAATTTTGTGCCTCTGAAAAATGCATATCTAAAGTTGTCATAATGTCATGATATTGTAATTCTATTACACTTGCTGGCCAGACATACATCACAATGATATGCAATGATATTCCACAATATTGGACTGATCAAACTACTTCACTCTGATACTCAGCTACCTACCCTTGTCATAAATATCATGGAATAGTTTTGAAACCAGCCAGAAGCATGGGAAATGATTTGTAAGTGCTGTACAGTACATATT
>KN825096.1:0-32398 GCA_000827395.1 Paxillus rubicundulus Ve08.2h10 | reverse complement strand
GACTTGGCCCGGAGTGGGTTCCGGAGAGGCGGAGTTGACTTGCGCGGCGCGGAATATGACAATAATTACTTTCATATGCCCCATTGAATGGAACCCAAGCATTTTGATCACTCAAAGTAAGTACTATTTAATTGATATCTTGATGAAAATATTGACATTTCCTATAAACAATTGCAGCATCTCAGAGTTTTATATATTTTGCATGATCCTTTCTTTCCCAAGTGAGCCATGCTCCCTTTTCTGTATCTCTGGCTAATGATAATCTAGACCTCTTCTTGGAAGCCTGTGACTTGGACTAGTGGTTTCCATGCTTTATTTTCAGTGCTAGATTAACCAAAAGCACCAACCCCACCCCCCTGAAACATCCATGGAAGATTATGTTGTGGACCAAGTTGGCAGGGCTGCTGTCAGCCCCCTCCACTACATGTTGTGATGCCCACAAAACCTTGGACACATTAGGGTGATTTCTCATGACAGCAGATTGGTGCACAAAACTGAGCATTGATGAATTCACATGGTTGTGGCTCCTCCAGAATTACCCTCTTCCCTTGAGAGTGAGCCATCCCTGGGTCAACCAGACATGCCTCCGGATCCCAATCCTAACTCAAACATCAATCCTATCCTTTTGGCCCTTGACTTGCAGACAAGGGCCCAGCAAAACATAACCTGTTCCACTGATTCACAAAACCAAAATTGGTTGGCAGAGAAAAGACGTGCGGCTCGGCAAGAGCAGGGCAGGGAGGAAATCACCTTGGATGATTAATGATGGCAGTCGATCGCGCGATGGGAGGAAAAATAACAGCCGCCATGCATGTCGACGCAAGAGTTGAACGAGAACAATATACGTTGCATAGCTAACGGACCTGCTGGACAGCACCAGGAACTATGATCAGGTGCAGTTGGGTAACGGACGAGATAAGTGCGAGAGCCAAGATGACGCACAATACAAGTTTGATCCTTTTAGATCTAGGGGTTAGAAAATTGGAGGAAGAAAGCTCACAAAGCACTGCAGCTCCGACTCGTTCCTCGAGTCCCCAGCGGCAAGATCAAGGTGTCATTTTTTGGAATAGACTATCCAGGCCATCCACAAAACGTCGCTGTACCCCTTTACCGCTTCTCCTTAACCTTCAACCACACTACACCAACCACACCAACCCCAAAGCCAACGATAAAAGCAAACAGCACCAAAACGTCCCTATAATAACTGTCAAGTACGAACCCAAAGAGCTGTAGACCGATGAGAACTAAATCCTGTGATCCTATTCCGACGTTGAGATTCTCACCAGTTGCATGATTAGCGCTGCGGAGACGTTGACCGGAACACCCTGCAGTACGTCTTGGATCATCAACCCTGATCCCACTTCGTTCACAGAGAGAGCTTCGAGGGTGTACTGTGAATTTGAGTTAGTAAATAATAATATTTATACAGTAGCACCTTACTTTCAGAGGACACAACCATTGCAGCCATCGTAATACTGGTGGAATGGACGTCAAATGGACGAAGAAACCGGCGAAAGTCATTTGGTATAACGCTGTGAGAGCTGAGATGAGGATTGCAATACCGCCGTTGCGGAAGAGTGTCGCAAGGAGGAAGTTCTGTAAAACAATAAGTAAAGGAGGAACGTGAATACAGAGAGTGAGGCTTACGAAAAGTGTCATGACGAGCGTGAAAAGAACCAAGATGAATAGAAATTTGAAAAAGTGGGCTGCATCATGAGCAAGGCCAGCCATCCAGTAAGTCCTGTCACGTAATGCGAGTCAGTGCTTGAAAGTCAAGGGCACAACTCCGTCGACAAACGTGGTGGACACAATGATAGTTGGCAGAATACGCAATGGAACAACATCGAAGAGGAAACGAGATAGGAGCCACGCCGCTGGACTGATAAGCAGGTGTCAACTGGCGTTACTTGAGAGAATGCTGAAAAGGTGAACCTATAGTACGAATTGGACCGTTCACGGACAAAGAGCGGCCGAACTTCAACGATGTTGTACAGCGCACTTAGAGATGAGAAGGCAATAAGCGATCCCTGAGTTCTACAATCAGAACATCGTTTCTGCATGGCAGGTAAATTACCGACCAAGAAGAATAAACATCCCACACGAGACTGGAATCCAGCGATGGTTACCCCGGTATTGAAGTACAACCCGCCTAGTGCGATGGCCTGTGAGCACGGGGAAGATATGTCATGGAGCTGACGTACCACAAAATGCTCCCAAGATGGCAGATACAATCACATGGGTAAAGAACAGTGTTTTGTCCCTAAGTTAAGTACTCCATTACTCCATCAACAGCAGGGAACACAACATCACTCACCGACGCAGTAATTTCCATTCACGGCCACACAGAACCTGAAACTGTGTTAGGAATGTCGTCGCGTACTCCTTCGTCAAGCTTCGTTTGGGCCCTATCAAAGCCTCGGCGTCCGTCGAACCGCCCTGTTTTTCAGAGCTGGGTGCGCTTACAGCCCTTTCTTCGGCTGTTCCCTGTAAAGCTCTTGAAGACGAAAACAACCTGATCGGAGCAGCGCTCGCAATTTCGAGGAGGTAGTCCGCAACATTGTACCCCTCTTCGTACAGTGGTATTCCTGAGTCGTCTGCTTGAGTGGTGGCTGCATTGTGAATGTTGGTAAAATACTTGGCAGGAGTCAAACCACCGGGCCCAGAGTACAAGGCTCGCCCGTGCGAGAGAAGGAGAACAGAGTCAAACGAGTGATAGAGTCGTGAGCTGAGCAGGGTGTGTGTTAAGAATCAAAGAATAATTGGAAAGGGGAACCCACCTCGGTTGATGAACACTGCAAATGATCGCTACACCTCTGCCACTGTCATCTCCTTTCACAACACCAAATAATCCGCCACCTCCCCGCGCCACCTCCTTAAGCACATTCACTACACGCCAGGCGCTAACCGAATCCAAACCGCTTGTAGGCTCATCACATACCAGCACATCAGGACACCCGACGAGCTCAAGCCCAATGCTCACTCTTCGTGCCTCTCCTCCGCTAATACCACGACCCGTCCCATCGGTTGCGCCAATTCTGGTCTCTGCGACATCGTCGAGGCCGAGCCTCGAAATAACAGCCGACACAAGTGCCGCCTTTTTCTCGGAAGAAAGTGACTCAGGTAGTCGCAGGGATGCCGCAAAAGCGAGAGCTTCCCTGACTGTGAGAACGGCTGGCAGTATGTCGGTCTGCGGCACGAAAGCTACACGTGGCCGTTGTCCATTTGCCAGTGGTGGGAACGTGATGGAGCCCGTGAATACCCCGGACTTTGCCTTTCCTGCGATCAATTCCACCAGTGTCGTCTTTCCAGCACCACTAGGTCCAAGAATAGCCATGAGCTCTCCGGCGGGGACGTTGCCGCTAACCGCATCAAGGATCGTCGTCTCGGCAACGCTACCCCGCCGAGAGAAGATCGAAGCGCCAGATGGCCGCACGAAGTACGAGACGTCTGACCAGCGAACAGCGACTCCGCCACTTTGGTCACCATCAAATGGTCGTTTCCGAGCAGATCGTTGGAGAACCCATCCCCAGATAACCCCAGCAACCCCAATTCCGATCAGGCCGCATACAACCGCCAGGCCAGCAACGACACCTCCGCCGAGTGGTTGCGAGCCCCCACTCTGGCTGGATGGCGTCGTCCCGTTGGCTGAGTCAATCACCGCCTGGGTAACACACTCCCCGAAAACACAATTCTCCATCGCAAGCCCACTGGACCCGAATAAGGTGTTCAAGACCTGCTGCTGGAAGTAACATGTGTTTGTGGTGTCGCAAGCGATCGTCAAAGAGCCCGTAAGCGAGTCGATTGCACCCGCCAAGTTGGCAGATGAGCTACCTCCGCAGAACGTCGTGTTCGCGATACACTCACACCGTAGGTTAGAACATGTCCAAGTGTCCGCGGCGTTCGTCGATGATTGAGTGCATGGTGAGGCGGTACATGAGAATTGCTCGACACCCGCGTAGAATAGCTGTGCGTATGCTGCTGAGGACCCATTCGGAGAAAGGGTCGTGCCTGATGTGTTGTGCAACGGTGATAGAGAAGCGTTATAAGTCCGAAGGATGTTGAGGGTAGATTGTAACGGGTAGATAGCTTCCAACGTCGGATTCTGAAGAAAGGAAAATTTAGTGAGGGCTTCCCTGCAGCTGTTGAGGATACTTACATTAACCTGGCAGCTAAGTTCACCTGCTGCCCACACTGTGGGCATGGTATTGCACACCATGGTGTCGTTTATACCAGACACCTGGACGGCGGTTGCACTGGCATTGCTGTTCACAGCAGAGTAGGCGGTCTGGCACGCAGACGAGCTGGTGCAGACATTACATCCAATTCCAGTCCATCCATTGGAACATGAACAATCTGAGGATGTCAAGTTGGGAAAGCCGCCAGAAGCAGAGGATGGAGAAGCCAGAGAACGACTGGAGCCATCAAATATCGTGCCCCCACAACCCGGTTGGGAACAATTCGAACCTCCAAATCCCGGAGGACATAGACATCCAGAGGAATCTGGCGTCCCGTAGTTGGTGCACGACTGTGCGTTGACAATGAGCAGGAGTGATGTCAAGGCAAGGCCTTGAAGAATCCTTGGGATGATATGAACCGGTAGTAACATTTCTGGATCCTATGGTAGACAGAGGCAGATCTAGCCGCGCTTGAAGGCCAATACCAGCGGGACTCATTCGGTCACGTGACCTATCATTGCTTTGACTTCTTTGACCCAAGTGCCCAGTAAACCAAGTTGCTTCACGTGCTGTTCATAATATTCTTGGTTTCTCCTTGCATTTTACAGGGTCCATCATGTTCTCAAGCGTAGGCCAGATCGCTTCACTTTGACTCGTCTGAAAGTGACAATCATCTTCAGCTCTCCTCTTGGTGGTCCCCACCAACCCCGGCCCCAACCGGGGAGAAGTACGACCCCACGAACCCCAAGATGAATCCTCTCAACCCACAGGGTCTTAAGCCGTATGTGGTCTTAGCCCGTCCGGCTATCGCTATTGCTCAATGGCTCCAGATGCTGCGCCTGTCCGGAAACTAAATCGGCTCGCGACGCATGTTTCCTCCAGCACGGTGGTGAGGGAGGAGAGTGCGCAGAGCTGCTCACAAAGCATGTCGAGTGCATGCGCTCGCTTGGCTTCCAAATCTAACAGTAAGTACTGTCCGCGTGTGGATAACTGGCTGCTTCTAAGTACTATTGCTGTAGCATATTTAACACCCGTCTTTCATGCCCACCATGACTGTTATCACATTTGCACTAATTCTATAGAAACATCCCACCTCACACGACAACTTTGCGCAATCCACTTTGAATCGAAGGGCATCCTACTGTCGCAGCGCTCCAGGACAGCTGACCGCGGTCGCTAACTGGAACGATTCGCAATACTGGCAAATTTTCACGCATCCCCTATTTCGTACGAGTCGAGTGGCTGTGTTGCAATTGCAGTTGCCACACAAATGCTCACCTCGAACGACAACCCCATGAGCGTCAACTTTTGCGAACTTTCTGTAGGCATAGTCCGAAGGGCCGCACTTCCCTCCCCGACCCACTTCCTGAAAGCAACTATTGCTGTGGCAAAGGTTATCAGATCGTCAGACACGGTTATATGGTGATATCACAACGGATGGACCTTTCTAGGCAGCCAATATCCCATACTGGTATTCTGCTCAGAATGGGTCGCGTGCTGTGTTCATGAAAGTCTCTCAGGTCAATATTATTAGCCAACACCGAGCTGGCGGGAACATCAGACCGTTATATATATTCACGACAAATTCTTTTACCTTCAATATTTGTCCCTCTCAGGATAACTGCCAGGGACAAAACGCGGAGGTAAACTCTCGTTTGGTTCACCTAGGCTCAGTGTGCTCGGTGGCAGCACCTGTGCTTAAATCTCGGTCAGCTGGTGATACAGGTTCAAGGCCGGGGTTCCGAGACCGTTAGTCGCCACATGCATCAACCTTCTACGCGTACTCTGGACCTGCTTTTAACATACATATGTCCACCCGGATCTGGTCACTTCTTTAATTGACCTGAAAGTGCGGGGAATTTTTCTAGGCTCGGTACAGCCCTTGTATATGTCAAGGTGGATCATCGATCAATAACCGTATGCCTCTTCTTTTGGAAGGAGGGCGCATGCCCTTCTGCTGAAGGGTAAGATCCCAAACTGCTTCATCAAGTCGGGGTACTCAAAGAGCCACAGCAGCACCATGAATGACACCCCTCAAGGCCACTCTCTGTAGCTCCCTCCAACCCCCACCTACTTTTCTGCACCATGAAGCTCGTTGCCATTGCAACCCTAGCCACCCTCGTCGCTCCCACACTCGCGTACACCGTGTCGTATGACACCACCTACGACCAGGGTTCTACCTCCCTCGACGTGGTCGCCTTCTCAAATGGGGCAAACGGGTTAGAGATAGATGGGTACACCACCTTCAGCTCCATCCCCAACTTCCCCTACATTGGAGGCGCCCCCCAAATCACGGGGTGGAACTCTGCTTCTTGTGGTACCTGCTGGACGCTTACATACACAAACACCAAAGGTATTTCCACGTCTATCAATATCACAGCAGTTGACGTTGGCGATGCGGCTTTGGAGGGCTTCAATATCTCCTTGGAGGCAATGAATGCTCTTACCAACACTCAAGCTGAACAACTCGGCAGGGTTTCGGTCACTGCTACTCAGGCGTCTGTGAGCTCTTGCGGTCTTTAAAGATGACAGCAAGACGAGGGTGGGTTCTATTGCTTTCCAAGTCTAATGCAAGTTATGGATGCTTACCATCGCGCCAGGGAAAGCCGAGTGGAGTATTGAGGCGATACGTGCCAGATCTATTGAAGGCTGGTTCACATGGATGCTGGGACTAAAGACTCGGACACTCACGTACCTTCTTTTCTCGTGTTTTCTTCATCATTGAATTTGTTCCGGACACTTTCGTGCATAATATTTTTGATTACTTGTTGGTCGAGTTGGTTGATGGTATAATATGAGGGGAGCCTGTACTTGCAGCGCCATGGGTAGTGCCGTAGTAAATTACTACACCTTTTGTCCCGACTTCCAATGATTTGGGTGATTACGTCGTTGTAAGACTTTCCAAGGTTGCTTTCAGGCCCATTGTAGGGCTTTGGCGATGTTGCGACAACCCGAATCTTGTTGTAGTGTGCAGAGAATGCAATCTCGTGCGCTGGCATGGAGAGGTGAGAAGCACCGCACCATGATGGAAAAGTCAAGCCGAGGATATGTATGTGTCACTTGGAACCCTTCTCGGTGTCCTTTGTTTGGTGCCCAAGAATAGTCCGATGCCGAGTGTGCCCGCTATCCCGTTAGTCTCCTGACACTTAGGTGCACGCGGATATCTTATTCCGAGGGCGAGAAAGTCTCAAGTATGGCGGTAAGTTCCCAGCATGACTTACCATGTTCTATATCCCAGGCTAGCACATGGGGTGGAACGTATAAATGGATGTGGACCTGCGAGGTGAGTTCTCCCCTCAGTCGGCTCCCAGCTACTCACACCACCAAGCACCCTCAGCTCGAGCCACCCTGCACCAGGCATCATTATGAAGTTCGCATCAGCCGCTGCCGCTCTCTTCGCTCTCGCCCTTCCCGTCTTCTCCCAGACAACCGAAAGTCTCTCCCATGACACGACATTTGACGATGCGTCCCTCCCCCTGAAGTCCGTCGCCTGTTCTGACGGTGTCAATGGTCTGACGACCAAGGGCTATACCACGCTCGGTTCATTGCCCACCTTCCCCAATCTCGGTGGTGTGTACACTGTCACTGGCTGGAACTCTGCCGCATGTGGAACGTGCTACAACGTCACGTACGGCAGCACGACGCTCGCCGTGCTGGCGGTTGACACTGCCCTCGATGGGTTCAACTTGTCGGTGGAGGCAATGAACACGTTGACAGGAGGGTTGGCGATTGAACTCGGTAGAGTGAAGGTTACTGCTACTGAAGTTGACGCATCTGTTTGTGGTATCCATTAAGGGGATAGTAGGTCAGCCAACTTCATAACAAGGGGATCAGGCGATGGACCAACGTTACTAATCAAATGTTTGATCTAGGAACGGCTTTTCTTGGATGATAACACGGACAGTTAGTACGCACCTTCAGGACGTTTTAGCTTTTAATCCATCCTATCTTGTTAAATGTTTTGGGATGGACTCTTCGCATTATTACGAACCAGCATCTGCTGAATTGGCAGTGTTACATAGCCAAAATTTATTCCATGAGGTCGATACACTCACCAGTTAGAAAAAGATGCATGGCGCTTGACGATGGGCCCAAAAAGCCTTCATTACGGGGGGTTGTGACCCTTCTCCCTGCAATTCCAATAGCCAGGCAGACACCTTTTCATGTCGCAGCAGCTAACGCACCTGTCTACGTTGTGAAACGCCCCATACTTTCAATCAACGTCCCACTGTCCCCAGATATCCTGTCCGCCGCGAGGAAATCCCCTCCACTTCATCTCGATCAAATCGTGGGCACGTTCATTGGCGCAAGGGCAGAAAACGATCCCATGCGCAAACAATGACGAACGCCTTTCTCCGTCCCCGAAGGTTACAACATCACATACATTTGTCCGCATCAGGAAACTGATATGTTCGTTTTCTGAACAGTTGGAAGCTCATACGCCCCTTTTCTTACAGAAGGGAATGACTGGGGAAACGCGGCATAAAGTTTTAGAATACAGCGGAAGAGGCCTCAGGAAACTGTGGCCAGTGCATTCGTGGTGGGAGGATAGAAATGGTTGGATTGAGGTATCCCCAGTGGCGACGACGGGAAAGTATTTTTAGTCCGCGTCTTCAAATCCGCATGTTCAAAAGGTCGACATGTGAACTGTCTGCACATGGTGGACACTTAGTGCATCCTGGTAAATCAGCGTTTGCATGGTAAACGGAGTGAAAGGGATTCTTAGCATGAAAACACATCTATTGTCTGTTGTTCGCAAGGAAAACCATCACCTATCCAAAGTCACTTCTTCAAGAAAAAGTGACACGCCCGCGACGCAGCAAAAAAAATGTGCCGTCAGAGGTTCCCTCGACATCCAAAGTCCCAGTAACACAGCGAACGCACTCGCGAGGACCTTGCGGGTGCTCGAAGAAACTCGCGCTGCCCAAAGCCATGTAGCTCAAATAATTATTGACACCAGCCATCGCATGCGCGGGCACGCCCGAACAACGTGAAGGCACGCGTGAGCTTGGGCGCCTGCCAGGCTGCGTCGCGCGAATGGAGCCAGCCCTGTCTTCACGAACTCGTAATCGAACTCGGAGGGAACGTGCCACCGGGAGCGGGCCAGTGTGATGAAGTGGTCGGGGACGAAGATGAGGACAGCTGAGTAGGCGGTGACTCTGTCCAACGTGGCCGTGAGTTTACAAGGGGATCTAGACTCCGCCTCGCAAAGACTCCAACTGCTTCCAAGGTTATAAACTCTTTTCCAGGTTACTTTGACAAGAGTTCGTGTTGGCAGTGACCCTACCTTGCTATAGTGTAATGGAGTTGATACGTACGTCAGCTGGAGCTTCGGAAGTTGCCAGCGCTGGTCACGGTTAATCTCGGTCCGTTCGACATCGATGCCCTTGAATTTGAAAATCGACCTGCTATGTACTCTTGCCAGTGAACGTGGCATCCCCTTTTGGCTGCCATAACAGCTCCCATGATGAAACCAACACGGCCCCCTTCAGAAACGTGTAGGGGGCGTGTGCATCACGCTAGTAGGTTCCCTGCACAGGATGTGGCCTGATGACCAGGCCGTCTATGGATCAGCGTATCGGATGGCGGGGTAACGCAGGCTCATACCTGTGGTGTTTAAAAGAGAATGATCCTAACGACACCAGTAGAAATTTCCCTCGATCGTTCACTAACAAGTACTGCACCGTGATCTTCACGAGTGTTCGTTTTCGCTTGATCCCTCCTGATACTATGCCGAGCAATCCTCAGGACATTTATGCTCGACTGTTGATACCTGTGGACTCAACCCGCGGGTATCCCTTGTGATATCCTGAGCCTGACGATAACTTGCCCAAAGTCTGCCGTGACGAAGGCCTCAGGATAGGGGACGTGGGTATTGTTACAGAGCGCGGCACTTTTGACATCTTGTTTAACATCTGCTTGCCTGAAGAGCATCCACTCAATCAGCGGGGCGGAGTTCCTGCGACATTCAAACAAGTGCCGCTCTCCGTCTGGGATGTTTCCAAGATTCGTCGTGCTGATAATGCTGGGCGGGCTATTTCAACAATGTCTACTTGCGAACGCAACATAACTGCTGGCGTGGCGGGCGGAAATTCAGCGTAAGCAGGCGGTATCGTCTTTAGCATTGAGACCACACTCAGAATGACTGGCGTTCTATTCTGACAGAGTTACGCCAGCCCAACTAGGGCTCAGTCTTGACTTTACTTCAACTTCAGCAGCGGGTGCCACCCTGGTCCTACCTGAAGGTGCAGGCACGGAAGATCTACTCAGCCTCGGTGCTCTCATGAAAGAAGCGAAGGAGAAAGGGGAATCGTGGTATCACTATGCATATTTCGACCGCGAGCGGACTACCATCAACAATGACTCCCTGTACTTGGTCACTGGATACCACAAAACCAGCTCTTGGGCAGTTGCTGCTTTCTCGGATGCAAGCTGTAGCGGTGGTTTCAATGCCGCATTCACCGCTGGCCAGGTTGTCGAAGGAAACATTGCAGCGGCTTACTCCTGGCAGGTGACGAATTCTATACATTGGCGCGTGGGTCCCGAGGAAGGACACAATGTTAACAGCAGAAACCAAGCGGTTTCTATACGGGGTTTCAAAATTGCTTTGAGGGACAGTGTATTTGGCTTACTGCGCCAAGTAAAAGTATCGTCGGAGTTCCCTGGTACCAAATCCAGCACCTCGCGTGCATATCTTCGTCGATCTATATCACCCGGCTATAGGGCTCGGGGCCATGGGGAATTACAGCGCCAGCCACCAGGGGGTGAGTCGTCACGTGGAAGAGACATGCAAGGGTCTCAATGTTGAATGTCTAGGCCGGGGATCAACTCAACACCAGATGCAGGCATGGACCACCACTATTGTTTGACTCGTCTTCACTGACTAGCTCATAGGACCAATGGGCAGCGGAAGTGGCACACCCATTTCTTTCTTGGATAGAGATAGACCCGTTCTCAGCTCGAATATCGGAATATGGTGGGTGGTAACCTGCCAACGTCAAGTCAGCTCCTAGCTAATGCACCGCAGACGAGGACGCAGATGACACTGGCAGCGAAGAGGGATTGGGCCCTGTCGACTCGCATAATACACTGATCGAATTGTCGCCCCTTCCATCAAAGGCACGTATTTGTGCTAATAATATCCAGATTTTAGAGTAAACAAAAAAAAACACCAGGCTTACCACCCCTCTGACGTGATTAACCGCTTCCTACTGCAGAGTGTCAGTTGAACTTAATCCCCACCTACCTGCCCTTACTTACGATCTTTAAGGAGCCCCGCGCCAACATAGCTATCACCCATGACACTCAATGGATGGGTTCCTTCGAAGAGGTAACGAGCCTGACACTATAACAAGGAGGGTTTTGCCTTGAAGCTGATGTTGGACAGGGCTCTCCGATTGGAGAGGATGAACTTATCAAACACATCCAGAATCATTTCCATGTCAAATACGACAACGCTGGTATAGTCCAAGTAGTACTCATCGGGAAATCTTCGTAATTTCTAATCAGGTTCTGTGCACTTGGACAAGCAAATGCGACAAGATTCACAGAGTCCCAAAGATGGTGGCAAGGGGGAGTACTCGCCAGAGACGGACAGCTTACGGGAATGGTATACAATCCCGAGGGGACCTTTTGACGAGCTGACTGAAGTCTCAATGCAAGAAGCTTTCGTGCCCCGTTTAAAAAGGCACTCGCCCAAGGTACATCGCCATTCTCTTCTGGAACTCAACATTCCACACTGCCGAAGCTGATGATTGAATAGCAACCTTTCCCTACTGCGAGTGGCAGATCGCTCTTGGCGGCAACTCGCGAGCCGTTTGGTTCGTTGCCAGTGGAACACAAGGTAGTTACCCACTATCATGTGGGGACATATGATGTGATCTTTGACTTCCTTCTCTTAGGATAAACAAAAAGTGAAAGGGAGAACTTTATCCGCTGTCGTATCCGAGTCCCAACAAGATGACCTTTTCCGGGTGGATGGCTCGATGATGTAGGCTGCACACCTCATATCATTTCATAGTGATTCATGGCACTTCAACATATTTTTGCAGTCTTACCTTTAGTCGACCGTCACACGACGTGACAGCGTACATCAAGCAGAAGGGCCGATATCCTGCTAAGGTCGGCAGAATTTCTGACGTGTATAAATGCGTGTTGGAGAAGCCCGGAGAACCTGGTGCAGTGGTTAGTCACATATTTTCCATCTGACGTTGGGATGTAAACGGAACTTTCGTATTGTAGGTGGCGGTCAAGGCCCACAGGGCGGGGTTCAACGATGCAAATGCGATACAAGAATGCGGAAAGGTATGCATACTCCTTTCATACAGCCCGGCAGCCGATGACATGGATCGTAGAAACTAAAAGGAGAGGTCTACATATGGATACGACTCGACCATCCTAATGTCTTGAAGCTGTGCGGGATAGCTAACGGATTTGGACCCCTGCCGGCGTTAGTCAGCCCGTGGATGGAAAACGGGGATCTAACCGAGTATCTGGAAGGACCTGGTCGGAATATTTCGAGAGAAGGAAGAATTTCCATTGTGAGTCCCGTTGCAGTCATCCTTCCCGACAAAATTTTAAAAAGACGCCTTCAGCTCGTCAAAGTGGGAGAAGCCCTCCATTACAGTGAGGAAAAACCCTTGATCTTGGAATGAATTGACTGATCCATTCGCCTAGTCCATTCGGCACCTCATCATGTTGTGCATGGAAATCTCACTGGGGTAGGCACTTGCATCCACTGGTCTCCTTTGAATCTTCTCACTCCTTCGTTAGTTCAATATCTTGATCGACAACGAGGGTCAACCACTGATCTCGAACTTCGAGCTGTCTTGCATCCTCGAAGAGTACAATACGACCTCCTACTTCAAATCCCACAGGCTCGGCTCAATTCAATGGGCAGCCCCTGAATTGTTAGAAGAACCCCCCAAGTTCAGCATCGAGAGCGATGTCTATTCCTATGGATGTACCATGTTACACGTAAGAATCTCCTTAGCTGCATCTGAGATCGAGTCTGACAGATATATAGGCGTTGTCAGGGCAGGTTCCCTACACCGAACTTCGCGATATCCGCATCCCTTACGCAAAGTTGAATGGATCTCCCCCACTAAGGCCTACTGACCACCCGATTGAGGACAGTCACTGGGAGTTGATAGGTCACTGCCTAGATGCCATTCCCAGCCGTCGTCCCAAGTTGCCTGACGTCTTAGCACTCTTGAGGATATAGCCATAATTCTATGACAGCCACTAGTATACACTTTTCGGAGAGGGATGCGCTACCTATAATATCAGATACGACGAATTTGCCCAACGCCCACAAAGTGGTTGATGCGAACCATCACTTCCGTCCCGGACTTGTATTGCATGATCTGGTCGCAGAGGTGGGGCAGTGGTGGAGCGCAGGTGAGGATCCCGAGAAGTTCCTCGACGTCTACGGCTCGGTACCCGCCGCGTAGAGTGAGCTGCGTCCACGGCAACGTCCAGTGGCAATCTGGCGTAGCCCCCACCAGATATCTGGAGCTCACGTCAGCCAGAGAGGAACTCCAGCCTAAACGGCGACCGAGGGTGTACGCTGGGACGATATCTCCAACTTTTCCGGAGCTGGCATCTGGCAGCGGACGAATGAATCCAAGCCGCGAAGGAAATGGACGGACATGGCTTGCCATCTTTCTGCGTTCTCCGAGACGATGCGACCGAGCTTACGAAGGGCCACTACTGGGACAAAGAAGTGGCGCGTATCTATTTCGTGACAGAGCGGGCGTGTAGTGGGTGTGCGGTGCGAAGTAGGTTGTGTATGAGAAGGGTGTGAGGCGAGCGGACCACTGAAAGGTGGTTTCAGACTTGCGTGGACTGGTTTGAGGGCGTACGACAAGATGAGGTTCGCCATGGTGGTGTGTTTTTGAGTCGGCTCCAGTGAGATGCCCTGGAAGACATGGGGGTAGAATCAGTGGCGCTGCAAGGATAGGCAAGGTGGGGAGTCGGACCTTCGTTGGTAGTAGACCAGAGCGACCAGCTTGCGAGCGAGAGGTTGACCTCGCCTTCAGCAGGCTTCAGGCACCCCCGCTCCGCTGTTTTCGCAGCTACGAACGAACCTGTCTACGAACTCTGGATGGCCACCATCATTCTCTACCATCATGCACAAGTATCTCCAAACAGGTTGAACGGCGTCGTTTGCAGTACAAACGGAGCTGCAAGGACCTGGGCCTCCATGTGAGGGAGGAGTGTGGTGAGTCTTGGAAGATCTGTTGCTACTCAGCCGTTGTTCCTCGCCCGGCGCGGTATAATCTCATTCACAAGCATTCAATGAAGGTGTGTGTTGAGCTGATCCGCACGTTATTATGAAACTCAACTTGTCCTAAAGACACCAAGGGAGTAAGCTACGCTACAGTGATTTAACTGCCGTGGTTAAAATCAAGAGTGGGTACCGGTATCGTTGAATCTATCATGAACCCAGTATCTTTCACAGAAGCTCAACAGTGAGCTGAAAGCTTGGGGGCGAAACTACATCACGAAAATGTCTTGCCACTGCTCGGTGTAGTGTCTGGCGCCGGAGCGCTGCCAAGCATGGCCAGTCCCTGGTGCAGCCTCCGAGTCTGCTATTAGATTGATATTTGGAATCAACTAATGTTCTACTAGAGTGCCGTAGCCCACCTGCCAACCCCTTTTTCATGCGATGGAGCACCCCGTGAAAACCGGTACTATGATTTCCCAGTGCCCCGAGTTCCACTCCCGGATGAAATGGGCCGGGGAATGTATGCACCGGATTTAGTACCAGTCCCGGGCAGTCCTCGCGTCACTTCAACTTTCACCCGGTTGCGGGAACAAAGTGAATCGAAGAAGCTTGTCCTCAGCGCGATTTTGAACCCGCATATAGAAATCGTTTGGTTTCTCTTGTTTGCGTCATATCCTGCCTTGGGACCTACGCGGCAATCTATGGACTTCGGGGCCTGCCAGGAGTAAGCCCCGGCCACGTCGCCATCGATGATGTTGCCAGCCGTGAACCTGGCCCGGAGACCAGCACTGCGATCTGCATCCGAGAAAGCTGCAATAGCCCATGAGCTAGCCTTGTGAAAACCAGTGATGAGGAACAGGGAGTCGTTGTTGATGGCAGTCAGGCCGCGCTCGAGATATGCATAACGGTACCAGGATTCCCCATTGGCTCGAGCTTCTTCCGAGACAGCTCTAAGATTGAGCAAACTTTCGTAGCCACCACCCTCGGGTAGGATCAGGATGGCACCCTTTTCTGAGGGCGGAGTAAACTGAGAATCGAGGAAAAATTGGACTGGTGCAACTCTGTCAGAAACAGGGCGCAAGGCAAGGTAAATGTGGTCTCAACACCAAAGACTATAAATGCATTCTTACGGTGAGTTTCCCCGCGACACGTTGACAACGACGCTGGTACGGACGGACTTGGATGAAATAATATAACCGTGGTTGTCATACCCAGAAAGCTTGGAAAAATCGCGAGGCAAGGTAGGGACTTGTCTGAAGGTCGTAGGAACTCCACTCCATTGATTGACTGGGTGTTCTCTAGGTAACAGGATGTTGAATAAGACGTCGAAATTGCCGTCCTTTACAATTCCCACGTCCCCCAACCTGAGGCCTTCGTCACGACACACTTCGGGCAATTCACTGTTGGGCTCAGGGTTCCAAAGGGGATATCCACGACTTGTGTCCCTGGGTATCAAGAGTGACGCATAGATGTCATGAAGATGTTGTGGACTTGGCATGGTAGAAAGGGCACTTGAACAGCGATGAAGCGGGCGCTCGTGAAGGCAGGGAAGTACTGATGTGAGATGTGGGAGGGAAAGAAGTGAAGGCCCCTATCACGACACTCCCAATGATTTCCCCACGCCCCAAAGGCTCCTAATAATGGCCTGAAGAAATACAATGGCAACACAAAGGCGACATGCGGGAAAAACTAAGGCATAGCACAACTCTTCCTCAAACCCGATACACCCACGACCTAGTAAAAGATGCGCCGTAGCGCTCGGCGACGGACGAGAGCCCCATCAGAGGTTCCCTCGACAATGTCCACACTCCCAACAACACAGGGAACGCCGCTGCACCCGCAATGAACTTTCGCGCCCTCGACGAGATCCGCGGTGCCCCCAGCCACGTAGCCCCAATGACATTGATACCCTCCACCGCGTGCACGAGCACGCTCGCAACAAGCCCCGTGTAAAGCGCCCAGCTACGCCACGGGAACCGAGCCAGCCCCGTCTTCACGAACTCGTAATCGAGCTCCGAAGGTCCGACTGCGAAGATAGGCGGGGAGGCGTCGGCGGGGGCGAGCCGGTGTGTAATGAAGTGGATGGGGACGAAGACGAGGAGGGCTGAGTAGGCTGTGATGCTCAGCGTGCTTGTGAGCTTGCGAGGGGGTTTGGAGGAGGGGGCGATGAGCCTTTTTGTCATGCTTGAAGAGACGTGTATTGCCAGAGGTGTCAGGAGTAGGTATCTTTCTCCGAAGACAGTTTGGTAGTACTCCCGTCCCAAAAGCTAATCATGTTCACGTTCGTCGTCAGTGTTGTATGGTGCGATGTCCAGACTTACCATGACATTGGAAGACAAACTTGAACTGCCGATAGTCGCTAGTGCGGGCGCCGACAAGTGGATCAGAATGAAGGTAGAGAGGAACGGCGCAGAACCGTGGGCGAGCTTGGTCAGTATTGAGGTTAACCTATTGGGCGGTGTATTGCGGTTGCCTGCAGAATCGTCCGACTTCATTGTGCTCTGGGCGGTAGGGTATCAGATAATGGAACGTTGACTAGGTATTTACGAGGACGTGAGAGTATTACAGATTCGTTTGTGTTGGTGTTGAACGTCGAGTGAGCAGTCGCGATCTCGTCATCTTTCACACCCTATCATCCAGCCTCAGCCACACTAGTCGCAAAGAGGTGTGCTTGCGAAGGCCCCGCTACTGATTATACAGCCCAGAAAAACACTGGAAGCTAAACTGGTACAAAATGGGATAGTAATAAAAAAAACAAGGTAAGAAGTGCGAAATAGATCAGGTCCGCGGTGAAGCCAAGGATGGCTAGATGCAAGGATAAGTTGGCGGTTACAACATATTTGGACGATAGCAAGGTGATGGAAGGCATGGCAAGGGTAGTATGTTGTGAGTTCCTCTAAAGGGGGTCGGCGCGCTAAGTTCGTGATCTCGTGTAGACGCATATTCGCCTGCAGATCACGAACCCGACAGCTGCTCCGGAAACAGTGCAGCGAGTTCCTCTTCGAGGGATAGGTCAATCGAGGAGTACTCCGGGAAGGAGACCGGACACGAAAACAGGTCGTAACTTTCAAGACCTATTGCGTAAGCCTCGAGAGCCCGTGCCCGCTCCAGGTCTTCATATGGTGAATTACCGCCACCAATATAGTTACTATAATCAAACGCGTCGGCGGACGTGGCGATGACCGGTTCAGGTTGGAAGGTATAATCCCCTTTGTTCCGGTCGGGAGGAGCACGGACCCCGTCCGCAACCGGACGTGGGGATGATGATTTTAGCGAGGGAACATCCCCTTGTGAAGAGGCAGTGTAAGCCGAGGCGGACGGCGAAGGTGGTCCGAACTCGCCATTCCAACCGGTTAATGACGAAGTTATGGTAGCCAGTGGTGACGGCATGTAAATCGGCTTCTCGTAATCTTGAGCTGAATTGGGTTGGAAAGCGAGTTCGGGCGACGACGAGTAAGGCGACATCGAGTAGGTGTATTCCACTCCAGGAGGTTTGGAAAGCTGATAAAAAAAGTTAGTATAAATTCGCAGGAGCATAATCAAAGTGACGCACATCTCCCTCCGGACCCAAACCATGTGAACACATCTCGACAAACGGCGTCGCTGTTACACGCCAGGCGGGAGGAATGACGGGGGCTTGCGCCCGTTCAACCATCGAGTTCTTTCTGCGACCTAGGTGATGGGAAGGAACGACAGGGGGCATAGGGAGTGATTCTACTGGTGGGTCCGAAGAAGACCGATGATGCGGCAGAATTTCGGAGGACCCTTGCGGAGACTTGGGGCGCGAAGGAGGGTCTCTCCGCGCACCGTCCTCCATGTGCGGCGTTGCACGCGCCAATACAGATGGAAATGGCGTTGATGGATTAATGATGTGCTCCCTAGATCTGGCACTTGCGTGGGGATGTTCGTAGAATGCCTTCTTTGTGCCTGATGTTCGTCGTCTCATGGGGCGAAAACGATAGCTGGGGTACAGGCGAGCATGCTCCTCCCTCTCTCTTTCCGCAAGTAGCTTGTACCGATCCTTCTCCGCGCCGGAGATCTGTTTCCATGCTTCAGCAGCACGTTTTGAGAGGGATTTGGCGGTTGGGTTGGTGAATTTATCGCGTTCTTGTCCCTGGGCACTCTGTGTATGCTCGCGAGAATATTCGCAGCGAAAGATGATGAAGGCGTTGCGAGGACGGGGAATCCAGCTGGGATCTCGGCTTCGATTACGTTGGGCTCGACGATCTGACGATGGCGCCATTGGAAAACGAGGGAAACACGGAAGTGGTGCTGATTGGATAGACTGAGATGGGCGGGTGAGGGAGGGAAGAGACGGACGGGTCTTGAGTGGCGCATGTTTGGTATCCAAAGGCGGACAAGTGGAAGTGAGCGACGCGCCATTGGATAGAGGTAGAGGCTTGATTGTCATGAAACACATGTCTTGAGAAACGTCAACATCTTCGTCGTCTCCCCCCGCAGGGGACCAACCGTGGACGAATGTTGTGGTCATCAGGGGATGGTGCTGGAATGGTCAGAAAGCATAATCGCACTGTCACGGAGGACTATAAAAACGAGAGCCAGATGCTTATCAGGGCGGGGGTCTGGGAAAGAGGCCTTGGGACCTGATGAAGGATTGAAATTATGAGCATGCGTACATACCACAAACGTCAGGAATACCGAGCGACAGCCTTGGCCAATAATAAGGGGACTCATTTCGATCGTGATCGAAACTGTCAGTTCATGTGAACTACCCTTTCAAGTTGATAAAATTATTTCTCGACTGTTTGCGGGATATTATATGTCATCGTTGGCAGCAGTGAACAATCTCGCCCAGTAGACTCACCTCACCGTGCCCAAGCAGGGAGAGGGACTTGACTTCCATGTCAACGGTGACAAGTACCACGACGTGCACGGCACCCTGATATCTTGCTAGTGCTGTCAATGGCTTGATCACACGCGCTGCGTTAGGCTACACAGTTCTGAGACCGTCAACTGTGAGAAATAAAAGCTGATCTTTCCTCTATCAGCGACGACTGTGGATCATTCCGCTTTTTAGCCAAAGATTACCGACTGCGTGGAGGCTGTTCGTATAGGTTATCACGCGTGGCAGAGAGGCGCCCGCGCTTTATACTATTATTTGCCAGTCATCTAATACGTCGCACCCAAAAATCTGAGCGCCGTCCACTAGACCCTCGTTGCAGACGGTGATGGACCAGCCAATGCTCTGACTCCAAGAGCAAAGGACTCCGTCAACAGCGTCCTCCAAAGTAATGGTGGTCCCAGTCAGCGACGTGGCGCGTGATCAGATGTGGATAGATGTGAGGGACGCGGGATGTCATAGGGCTCTGTCATCCATGTTGACCGGTCGCTAGCGAACTTTGGTTCGTTTCCAGCCGTTCCCCTGAGTCCGCGGAACGCCATGGATGTGGGCGGCAAGTGGGTGCTTAGAATGGGTCCAGAATGGACCTGGTAGGTAGGACCAAACGGCGGCCAGCACGCGCACAACACCAGTGCCACGATGCAGTGACAACAGTAAACACCGCCGATCGAAAGAGGGGCCCGATGCATGCCGATCGTGGACGGTTATCGGCCAACCGTTATCTTGCATCTTCGTACAACAATGCCGCACCTTCCCGGCGGCCCAACTCGAATCGTCAATACTTCCGAGAAACACAGACAAGGTTTCCCCGAGTCGAGCAAGAACGAAAAAAAAAAACAAAAACAAAAACAGGACAAAAATATATATTGATGTCAAGGTGGTCACCTGGACTTGCTTATTATGGGTGAGATATTTTTGCTGGTCTTCAAGGAGGTCTCATAGGGTCTCATGCAGTCTCCACCGAGATCGGTCTCTGACCGCATCGTGCCTAGGTGGAGTCACACCGTCGCAGTGAGCCCAGCTCACCAAGTGCTATAATATGACTTTTTATGTATAGTTCAGGATGTGGTTCACCGCCATCACCATCGTCCCCAAGATATCATACATACAAAGGTCGAGCCGTTCTGACTACGAAACCAAGAAGCCTGGCCTGCCCATGTTTCAGATGGATATCTGTGATTGACACATGCTCCGTGCCGGCGGGACTCTTGACAACCCATCGTCTTTGTAGAATCTGAGATATTTGGCAGATACGCGAGGCAGAGGCTGACAGGACTTTGTGTGACGCGGCGAGGTGGAATGCACGGTGCAACCATGAAACAATTATCATTGGCATCTGGCTTGGCTTCAAAAAGGGTGTGGCTCTAGGGGTGTTATCCTAGCCAAGATAGGCACTGCTCATGATCAGCGAGAAATCACGCAAGTTGGTCACCAAGGTCATTAGAATCAGATAGCGTATACAGCATGAATCAATCACAGCTTTATATAACCACAGACCATCAAGATCGTAAGAGAGCCAGCAGGGTAAATCAAACCTTGACATCGAACTCGCGATGCTCGAGAATAGAGAGCATGGCTAGCAGTGCTCGGAGAGTTGATAACATGGGTCGTTCTAGCAGAGACTGTAGGTGTCGAGTACGACGCGTTATGCAGAATGAGTGAATGTTGTCGTGTGAGTTAGTCATAGTGTCTCGGTGATGGCCACAGTGAAGTCGGCAAAGTACGAGTCTTGATCTTTTGGGCACGCAAAGTCTGACGTAGAACCTGTCGCAACCCAAGTCAAAACATAAAACGAACGGATTAGACATCATCTGCGTACCGCCAAAGAAAGTTTGCATCTGAATTCCCCTGATCCTGCCCTCATCGCTATCCCTGATAATCAACCCGCCAACGTTGATGACGCTCACGCCTCCGACGTAGAGCTCCAACTCGCCATTGGCCTGGCCAACGTCATTGAGCCTGACACGCTGGCTGACGGTGTTCCACTGGCCGGACTCGAAGTAGAAAGCGCCACGACCAATTGAAGCACCGTACACATCATTGCAGTCGGAGTAGGGAGGGACCGAGCACACAGCTTCATTGGCAGCAAACTGTGAGTCGGTGTATGGAGGGAGATATGCGTAAATCTCCCCCGCGCCGTCGGTGCGCCACATCAAACGAGCCGAGAAGCATGAGGCCGACCTGCTTCCACCAGAGCAACCAACGGACCCATCGGCAGTGTCGCCGCCATCTGAGGCAGATGTCCGTTAGACATAATCTTACACGACGGGGCCACCCTAAATTCACTCACAGAGACCTGGCAGCTTGCCGCCTTTCTGCCAGCCAAAGTCTTCATCGAAGTAGACAGAGTACCCAAACGTGGCTTCTTTAGCGGTAGTGAGATCCACGTTGCTTGGGCCTGGGGCATAGAACGAAATGCCGCCATTTGGCTCACGTGTAAGGGTGTACGAGCCTTGAGGATAGTGAGCCTGCATGCCGAGCTTGCCATCTGGAGCATTGACATAGTTGTGAGTAAGCCCGCTGAGGATATTAGATGGCTGGAGTGTGTTGTCAGAGAGCGGTAATGGACTGGAAACCTCAGAGGCCGTAGACCACCCGGAGTTTCCACCGAGTTCCTCGACGGGGAACAGGGCATTCACGATATTTGAAGCCGAGGTAACTGGGGATGCGGCGAAAGACCCGGTGGGTAATGAGTTGGGAGACGAAGACGACGATGTGGCGGTTGACTTGGACTGGGAAATTGATGATGGCGTGGGGCTTGGTATAACGGGTG
Source organism: Paxillus rubicundulus Ve08.2h10 (assembly GCA_000827395.1). Lineage (NCBI taxonomy): Eukaryota > Fungi > Basidiomycota > Agaricomycetes > Boletales > Paxillaceae > Paxillus > Paxillus rubicundulus. The sequence goes on along the minus strand of KN825096.1, from coordinate 10,361 downwards.
GGACGATAGATGGCATGGAAAAATTTAAAGGGGCAGTGGTCTCAGCTGCAGGACCCGACGGTGCGGGGGAATCGCAAGTGCGACGGACGTGAGGAGGACCACTGTTGCGGACATGGTGGCCTCTACGGACATGACCACGGTTGCCGGTGGGAAGAGCATTGACGATCGCAACGAATGCAAGGATCAGCAGAACGAGTGACTGGAATGCGTACATGAAGAGTAACGACTGGCGTTGACCGAAGAAAATGAGACACTGAGAGATCAGGGAGGGGGTTAAAAAGAGAGAACAAGGAACAATGTATCATACTAGCACTTACCAGTGGCACTGCCAAGCAACGAAAAATGCATGCACCATCCCATCTTTGTCCCGTTATCGTGACAGGCGGGGGAAGCGAGCGAATTTGAGGCTATCAAGTCAATGCGCAGCTCTCAATTGGAACAGCGTGGTTGTCATGAAACTTCCATTTTTCTCTGTGATTGCTTGGGATTGGTGAACTGCTCGCCGTGCAGCCATGAACTTGGTAAACGGTGCTCTCGACGTCCGATCGACGTCGATGAAAAATCGATAATTAAAAATACGAGAAATTGTCACATGTCACACTTTAAGCGTCGTGTTCGGGAATACCCAGGACGGCATTCAACTCCTGAGCGGTCTGTTTAGCGGAGATTACTGTACGAAGGCAGAAGAACACCATGAAACCAAGAGCCCGACAACGTTGGAACTATCTTACAGATCTCCAACGAATGGCACGAGTAACACGGCGTTGGGATTCACCACGTCGGAGGCCCAAACGTCGAACCAGATGGAGCAGTCAACATCGGTGCACCCTCGTAGTCCAAAGTCCTCGTAAACACCGTATTACCCCACCAACTCTGTATACTATTCATGCCAATAGTCCCGTTCCGGGGAAATCGGAGACAGAAAAATATGAGTATGGTGGCAATCGCGACGCCGCTGTCCAGAGCAGCAGCGAGGACGTAGTTGTATTTGGCCCACCAGGAAAAATGACGTCGTCGGATGACACGTTGGAAGATAAACCCAATTATCGCCCAGGGAACGTAGTTAGCTGCTGTTGCTGGCGGTATGGCAGACCCGGCGACAATCAGAGGCATGCTGCAAAAATGTCGTGAGCAGAGAACAAAACATGGCAAAGCAACCTAGAAAGAACGAACTACACGAAATGGAAGAAGCTGTTGGGGTACTTTTTCGCCAGATACCAAGGGATGACGGGAAGTACAACGCCCAGGAGGAAAAACCACAATAAATCACTGCAACAACCAACATCAGCGACAACAGTGGGCATCAAAGAGAGTAAGACATACTTATAGAGCTGGCCACTTGAGAATTGGAGGGCAGGGCCAATGACACCCCATACCACAGACGCGGTTCCGGATATATCCGTGTTTGGACAGGTGAACCCATCTTTTTGGTGTGGGTCGCACATGTCCACAATGTTCGAGAACATCCAAGACTGGACGGCTAACTGCGTCGTTCCAGCGACTATGGTCGCTACTACCTGTCTACTCACATAAGCCTGCATTTCGAAGAATTGTACGGAGAACTTACGACCAAAACATTTGTCGAGGTGGCACTTTCATATAATGCCCGATTTTGAGGTCTGCAGTGAACTGCAGGGCCTGAGTCAACGTGATGCTTCCGAACGTCTGCAAGTCGCGTTGAAGCAAAATATGGTCAGAGGCTCAACGAGATGCATACCTTAAAGAGCATCATCGTGACAAGTTGCCCCGGAAGGATGTAACCAATCACGAATTCGGAAATAATGTTTAAACCAATTTGCATGTTGGTCATGGCCTGAATCATTCCAATCGGGATAATAAAGAGGAAAGAGATCATCAACGAGAGGACGAAGCTCCAGACCGGCATTGCAGTATGCCATATCTCGATGCAGACGACACCAAATACAAACATAGTCACTGCAAATTTGGATTGGCTGAATACCGGCTGACGCACAACAAAGCAACCTACCGAAGATTCCAGCATACCACCAGTCAGGCACTTCTGTGTATCGGCTCATCAGTCGAGCGTGGATGTCAGGCTGCCCCTTGGGTGACCATCGCGCGTGCTCAGCGATCTGCTTCCTGAGATGAAGTAGTGTATGCACCATGGTTGCAGTGATGGCAGCGAACGAGAGGCCGTAACTCAATGCAAAGGTTGTCGAGAGCAAGAGAGGCGAGTACTCGTGATACGCGGTGGCATTGAAGGTCCTATCTGGATTCAAAATTCGAGTGACGTTATAAGTAGCGCCTGTGTTGTCGAACGAGGTCCGGCCCGAGAATGGGAGATAGCTAGAGTACCAAACGTTCTTGAACTATCATATGATAAGGCAGAGGGCGCAATAGCATGTGTCAAAAGACGTACATACAATATTGGTGCGATAACCCACACAAAAAAGATCATCCCAGCGATGGTGTTCGCTTCCACCCACCAAGGTGTAGCAAGGCTGGTCTTCTCGTTCAGTCCTTCGTTCATGTTTTGAGAGTATGACTCACGGGTTCGATATATACGCGATTTGCGACCAATCGAACGTGAGCATCGAGAGGCCTAAGCCGGTTTGGTACCCAAACAGCTGGTTCACCAACTGGTCCAGGTGTAATAATCAGAACTCGTATTCGGTGGCCTGCGGGAGGATGTTCGGAACATACCTTATTCCGTGGAGCGATCCATGTTACCCAGCTAAAGGTGGAGAGAGCGGTAAACAGATAACCAGGCACGAAATGCCAGCACATAGACCCGACAAAAGTGATCCCAAATAACTTTTTCCGCGATATACCTTCGCGTTGTCTAGTTCCTGCGGCCCGCTGGGAATGCAGAGTATTGAACAAGGAACAAGTGACCAGAATGTCAGGCCAGACTGCACTAATGAGTGAGAACAGCACACACAATCATCGAGGGCAGCTTACTCATCGACGGTGGTGAAACCAGGAAGCGCCGAGCAATGCCACCCATGGAGAAGCCAATGAGCTGTGTGGACATCACCAGCAACCATTGGTATAGAAAGTCGTTGTCCTGTCTATAATACACGCGTTGAACAGCGATAACGTCTGTCGCATATGCTGACACGGCCCCGACCTATGATCAATTCAGTACAAAGTCGAGATGACCCTCAGGAATATAAAACGTACAGTTGCCATGACGGTGATAAGGACATGCTCTTTGATTGTGAACGGACCCGGATTGAGAGACACTCCGAAAAGTGATTTCCTGGGAACTGCGGCTGCCCATAATTGGCCCAAAGGGTAGGAAAGGAGCTGGGCGACAAGCTTCGGGGAATGATATCAGCGTGATCAAAGGTCAACACGGTATGAGACTCACTGATTTGATGGTGACTGCAGGGTATCGGAAGAAAAAGAACTGATTCAATCCTGGAATTAATATAGCCCACAGTAGACCTAGATCAGTTCAGCACAGAACTTTGTTGATCTTGGGGCGCACTATACCCAAAACCCAGGTGCGCAGAGACCAAGCGACCATGCTAACGTCGTCGGCGTTGGCGACTGCTGAACGAACTTCTGGATAAGGGGAATCTTCTTCTACAAACCGTCCTTCGGTTAGGAAGGCGAGCTTCCCTGATATACGTTCACCCACCGAGGTCACTGATAAAGCTTTCTGGTCCCTCGCTGAGTGTCTATCAACTGCAAATCAGCACAACCCATTCTGTATCTCACTTTACGTACCGTGACGCCCCCCGTCCCATCAGGAGGCTCTGGAGAATTCGGTGAGCGAACAGAAAAAAAGGGCATCACGATTGACACCCGATCGAAAGACATGCATACCGCCCCAATTCTCGGGGTCAACAATATCGACATCTCTCCCCCCAGTGGAATTCAAAAAAGACATCGTGGGGGTCGCGCTGCGACCCTAGCAGATAATATAGCACGTTTTCCGACCAGACTCACCGAAGGGACTGGTGGAAAAAGAGAAGGCCTGGGGATGGCCGTCGCGTTTAATGCGCACTCCATTCAAGTTGCGCCAAGAGCCATGATTCGGGTTAACTCAAGAATGGCAAAACCTTCTTAGCTATAATTGGCCGCCGAGAGTGGTAACCACTCTCTGATCAGAATGAGAACTTGCTGTGAGCTGTCAGTGGACCAGAGTTGCAAATCACATTTCAAACTACAACACACCACATCTATCACTACCTGTAGTCTGAGTGTTTCTAGAAATAGTGTCTATGATATGGTTCTATTTTTTTCATAAAAATCAGTGCAGTGGGGGCTGCAGGGGTGGCATAGAGCTCTAACAAGGGTGTTTTGGGCATAAAATCACCCAGATCCCACAGATCTCGCTGAAGAACTATCCCCCCAAAAATAGGGCCATCAGATCCATGTATATTTCCAGTACCTACATGGGTTTCCAAAGGAGTTTAGATGCAACATCGAGCGTAGTAAAAGATTTGAGTGCTAAGTGTGACTTGGTCTGAAAAAGGCAATCACACTGGTGAAGGTTGCAGCAGTCCACCCTTCCGCTGGTGAAACTTACTTGCGGCTTGGAAAAATGCCGCGCGGAGTGACGATACCAAGGAAAGCGGGGAATAACTGATGATCAAGAGATTCTGATTGATGAAGGCACACCAATCCCTATTCCTCATGCTTCGCACTCGCCAAGAGAGTTGTATGCCTGTGCACTGTCAATATTTGGCCTCACACCAGTCCACAGGATAAGTCCGAGTGCAACTACTATGACACATTTACCCTGATGCATATGTACATGGTGATGTTCAAATGAACTTTCATTGGATATATTCTGGATCTTAGCAAGGTTCTCCACCATGTGTGTCAGCAATTGAAGATATCTATGTATAGTAGTGTTGTCACAGTGTCACAAATTGCTCTATTCTCACCCTAAAATGGTATATTATTCAAATGTTACATTTGCTCATGTTTCTTGTGTCAGTTGCTAGGTCTTATGGTGTGTATGTATTTACTTGATATTTCTTGGGCTAAGTACAAAAACTGATTTATCTTGACCAAGGACCATTCTCTGCTGTAGTAATATCTGCTGGACACATTTCAAACTGTTAATCTCTTTCAATGGCAGACTATAAAAAGACACTATTATGATGTACCTAACTACCCCTATCTTTTCTGAACCATTATGTATGCTTCCTTTGTCTTCCATTGATGATTCATCACTGGGATAACCCAATTCCTTATTTAGTGTTCTTTCTTTCCAGTTGGCCCAGCTTTTCTTTGAAGGCTATGCCTTCTTTCATCTTCTATGTATTGAGACGATCACATGTCAGTATGGTTATATCTATTGTTGTCACCTTAACATGTGATACACATATGCTATCGAGATCACTCATAGCTATCTCATGGATATTCTACAACATTCCATGAGGTTCTATACATACCTTATATGGTTATGTATCATTGCAGTTTACTGGACTAAACTATAGTAGGGTCTTATGCCCGGTACCATAAGCTGTTCTCAATACAGGATTTTCATCCTCTATTCTCAACCAAGAACTTCTTCACCTTAAACCCTTCTCAGTCCATTACAGAGACTAGTAAGGTGAGGCTCTCTCACCCACTGCCATGCTGTATAGGGAAATTCTCTATACTATGACCTTTCAGCCAATGGGTGTATTCCCTTTGCTTGGTCTGTGTGCAACCACAGACACTATAAACCTGTAGTTCTACTTTGATGTACTTTATCTTATTCTATGCAATCTACTCTGCATTGCTAGACACTTCTGTTCCTAAGGCCTTAATCAACCTTTGACAATCACTTTATTCTCTTGCAAGACTATTAGGACTTGTTATTGAAAATGATAGTAGTCTGAATGGTTGATTGTTACCTTGGTTGAGCACATTAGTGTCACTCCCACATAATAGACATTCAAAAGCAGCCAAGTCAATTTTCTTTTGTAACACAAAGCTGAAAGCCCAATGTGGAAAGAATTTTAACTGTACAAAGGATCAAATTGACTGCTGCTGTCAACAAATTCTATACACACAACCTGACTTTGTTGGGACCAAGTCCCTCTTGGAGGCACTTTGCAAGGTGTGTGGCTATCAAGTACTATTCCTCCCAAAGTTCCATTGCAAGCATAGTTTTATAGAGCAATGCTAGGGCTTTGCAAAGCAACTGTATCATTAATTTCCTGCATTATCCAAAGAAGTTGGTCTTGAATGAAATGTCTTTGCAGTGCTTGACTCAGTCTGTTTGATTACCATGAAATGGTGCATGGTTTGTCTATTGTAATATGATTTATTATCTTAGTATCTGCCATGATCATTTATGTCATACTAGCTTTGCAACACCAATGGGTGGGCTGGGTGGGGGATGGGCTAAGGGTGGGGGTGAGTTGAGGCCTATGGGTGGGCCTGGGTGCAGGGTGCATGACCTACAGGGATGCATAAATGTATCCCCAGCATGGTTCCAGCAAGGCCATATGGTGATTTGCATTCCAAAGGCATTTTCCTGGGGTAAATTAACTCATTGGCTGGCAGTGGCCAAAACATGTTCCAAAAGTGTCAGTTGCACTGAAGTGCACCAACAGTGATGATAGTGACCGCAAGTGGGTTCAGAACATGGATGTGCCCCTTGCAATTCTGTCAGCCACCCTGTTGGTCATGCATCCAGACCTATATACTGCTGGTCCCCAGGCCTTCCTGCAAATCAGTGAGTAGCTGCAGACCCTGAAAGTCTCTAATCTTCCAGACAAACATTCTATTTCTTTCAAAGATATGGAAGAAGTGCTTGGAATATAGAGCTTGGTTTACAGTGGGACATCAGTGATGGTTAACCACAGCATCCCTTGGCATAGGGACTTGAACAGTAAGCCACAATGGTTAAACCTCCTTACAACCATTGGTGACTATGTGACAAAAACTATAATAGGGCAGTGATTGCCCAGACTACTAGGGACTAGCTAGGAGTAATAGATAGGTATAAAGTAAACTCACCTCAGCTGCTGCCAGAGAGGGGCAAAGAACAACTGAGGAATCCGAAGTGAAAACTAAGTATATATATGTAGCAGAGTGGGCGGAGAAGCGCTCACTAATGATAATCAGGGGAATAGGAACAGGAACAAGGGGGAGATGGAATTAAGCAATGTAGGAAAGTGATGGAGCATTCCTGGAGGCTTGGGAGTGATGACAAGCAAGGAATGATGAGTGCGATAAGAGTCCGCGCAAGTTCCGCATGGGTTCCAAGTGGCCGCTGGAACTCTGAGCGGATCTACCTGGTGGCAAAGCAGAGGTACAAACTCCAATGTTTCAGGAAAGTGGAGTTGGTGTTCCGGTTCTGGAGTTCACTGTATTTTGTCACTATGGTCCAACCACCATTCACCTTCCCATTCTCATAGCCCCACTACCATACAGCCCAGGAACAATAGTGGCAATGTCAGGGAAGATAGTTCAGCATCAGGTTGTCACTAAGGAGGGGCATCAGCTTTGTCTGGCATTCTATATGTGAGATGATGTGTATGAGGCAATGGATGTACACTGGAGCAATTAGATTCATCATAGCCAGTTTTTAGGCTGCCTGAAGAGTATATCCTAACCCATTTAATTGATGGATGTATATCTCATCATTCACTGCACCAGTGGTGCCTTCACCAGATAGTGGTGAGAAATTCAACAACATGTTAAATGGCACCCCTTGTCCTTAAGTTGAGCTGCAGTGTAGTGTGGCAGTGAAGGCCATGGTGAGCTATGGGGCTGAAAATTAATGCTCAAGTGAGCTGATGTGGTGGCAGCTATGGTTGCAGTGCTGCAATTCAGGGAGGTGACAATTATCATTGGTGGTGAGCTACACATTAGCCACCCTGAAAATGGTGCTACCCATGAATTTTCACAAAACAAAATGGACCCATCAGTCATGGTTTGCCCTGCACCTCACCCTCAGCCAACCCATTGACCACAGCCCACCCCCTACTCTTGGCCAACCCATAGGCCTGAACTCATCCTCCAATCAGCCCATCCATAGGCCACAGCCAACCCTACACCTCCATCCCTTGACCTATCCAAAGGCCATGGCCCACCCATAGGGGACTCCACACCTGTATCCATCCACCCATCTGTAGGCCATGGCTGGCCCCTCACTTTTATTTGTCAGTCCACCAATAGGCTATGGCCAGTCCCCCACTCAGCCCATCTGTAGGCCACAGCCAACCCCTCACCTCCACACATCAGCCCACATCAGCAAACTAGCCCTCACCTAGACAGAACTAGACAGGGCTGGACAGGGGTCCCAGGCTGACAGCCACCCCCAGAAAGGTACCCAACTGGTCAGCTCTGGACACTCCTGGACAGTGCTCTGAAATTTTGTCCCAGTCTGGGGCAGATAGTTGTTTACTAGTAGTTTCACACCATTGTACACACCAGAAATAATGATGCAAAAAATTGAATCAAATTGAATCAAATCTAATAGCATGTTGTTTATGATACACAACTTGCAGGGTGATTCGGGTGAATGTAAGAAATGCACGGGTGAAACTAAAAATGCATGGGTGAGGCTGAAAATGCATGGGTGAGGCTGAAAGTGCGGGTGAGGTTGAAAATGTACAGGTGGGTTAAGAACATACAGGTGTGCCAAAAACAGAAACAGTGGAAATGTGCAGGTGAGGTTAAAATTGTGAGGGTGGGCATTTGGAAATGCACAGGTGCAGCTGAAAATTTGCAGGCAGGTTGGGATAAACCATTTCAAGTGTGGGTGAGCTGTTTCAAGGTCGCATCATGGATTTTGAGCACTGGTGGCCATTTGAGATGGGACTGAAATGACAGGTCTGTTTTTGACTCATTGGGTTGAATTTTGATTCATTGGGTCCACTTTCAACACATTGGATCCACATTTGAGGCAATGGGTTCATTTTCGAGATGTTGGGTCTGCTTTGAAGCAAAAGGTCCATCTTTGAGGTGGGTCCAAGAACTTGTTTTTAGGGTAGGAGAATGGGAGACCAGCAAAATGAGCATCCATCACAGAAAAAGGAGTTCACAAGAGCCAGCATCTGTTGTTTGTCATGTTGGATGTGGGGAAGAGCAAGTGAGAGCAAACATGAAGGAAAAAATAGGTTCACATGAATTTGGGAATCATGTGACACCAAAATAAAATTTTGACAAGTCCCTTGTCACTAGAAAATGGAAGTCCTTGCTACATTTCATTGGCCTGATATCAATAGTAGTATTCAAAACAAAATTTTCCACACATTTTATACCATAAATAAATAGATAATTTGTATGCATTTTTGGTGGATAATTATCTGTAAGTTGTATCCCAAGAAAAAACACAAGAGATATTCTTCAATGTGCTGCTGGACACTACTGGATCATTTGTAGGCAACTGTGGTGAGCTGTAGCAACCATGGGAATCTGGAGTGTACTGTGGTGCAGCTGTGGCTCTGTGTACTTGGCTATTGAAAAAGGTTGGTTTGCTGATGCATCCCCCATTTGACTCACCCACAGGCTGTGGCCCATCCAGCAAACTCCTCATTTCCATCTATAGGCCTGCCCATATGCTAAGACCCATCCCCTACTTAATCAACCCATAGGTCAAGGCACCACTCCCACTCAGCCCACTCATAAGTTGTGGCCAACCTCACACCTCCATCCATCAGCCCATCAGTAGGCCATGGCCAACCCCTCACCTCCATCCATCAGCCCACCCATAGGCTATGACCCATCCCACACTTGGCCTATCCCATCCTGCCCCCCATCTTGGCCCACTCATAAGTCATGGCTCACCCCACACCCCTGGCCTATCTGCAGGCCATGGTGGATACAACACTATTGTTAGCCAGGCCATGGGCAATGGCCAATTGTCACTGTCAGCTAGCCATGGGCTATGGTCTAAGGCCACTGAATGGGCTCTATCATGGGCATCAAACAGGTATCAAAGGGGGGTGGAAGCAGCAAGAAGTGACAATATAGGATCTGTGCCATCAAATGATAAACTGGGCATGGCATGTAGGACTCTTGATTTCAAGTCTGCAAGCAGCAGTGGCCAAGGCCTATTTGGCTAGTGGTGTGTGTCCCAACATGAAGTAACATACCAGGAACTTCAATGTTTTCCAGGGCTTAGAATACATGTCAGAATATAGTTGTAAAACATACCCCTATATGTGAGTGAGAAATATCATGTTTAAGTGGTCAATACAATAATCAAGAAATTATTTTATTATGTGGAAGATTGTGTGAGTGAGGTAAAAATATATAATACAGTGACTCCATGAACCATTGCAATGTTTGGCTGCTTTGCAGTAGTGTGATGTAGCACTGGATGGCATGGGAATCTTGCTTAGCATTGGTGAGCCAGGTTGTGGTTCTGTGTCCTGTGCGAATCCACATCGGTTGGATGACATAAGAGGGTCCCACAGTAGTATGGACTACCGTGG